>JAODAL010070013.1:0-16106 GCA_025379985.1 Phyllomedusa bahiana
GGGGGGGGGGACGGTTTTTGGATTTAAAAAAGCGGTTTCAACCTCCCCATGACTTCTATAGAAAATCCAAGCAGCAGTCTACACGGCTCGGATTTTAAATCTGAAAACCGTCCAAAAACTATGCACATTCTTCTGTCCAGTTTTCAGTTGGAGCACGTACTAGTCAATGGTTAATGGGAAGGGCTGAATCCGCAAACCACAGGCAGAACCGTGGGTATTGCCATAAATGCCTCAACCCAGGGAGTAAAACTAACTTGTCACGGATACTGCACTACTAAGTTTGCAGTATTTTCTTCACTCTGGCTTCCAAAAACCAGATTTAAAAGCAATCAAAAAGCCCTGTCCCCCAAAAAATTATGCCAATAAAAATGTCAAAAAGCAAGCTGCTACACATCTCCATACACAGAAAAATAAAAAAAAGTTATGGCTCAGACTATGGTGATGCAAAAACGTGTTTTCCTTTTTGCATAAATGTGGTTTTATTGTGTAAAAACAGTAAAACATAAAAAAAAAAAATATAAATTTGGTATCGTCGTTATCGTATCAACCTGCAGAGTAAAGCCAGGATGTCTTTTATACTGATGTGAAAAATAAAAAAAAAACTACCAGGATTGCTGTGTTTTGTTCAAAATGCCTTCCAAAAACCTTAATAAAAAGTGATCAAAGCGTCATATGCACCCCATAATGGTACTTATAAAAACAACAATTCATCCTGCAAAAAACAAGACCATAATCAGCTTCATATACAAAAAAAAAAATTTAAAAAAATGTTATGGCTGTCAGACCATGACAAAAGCTATTTTTTATAAACGGATTTCTATTGTGTAAAAATAGTAAAACATAAAAAAAACCTCTAAAAATGAAGCCCAAAAAACAATGGCGGAATTGCACCCCTCACCCCCTCATTTTCATGAGTCCAATGGTAAAAACTACAGAACACCTGTGCACCCAAAATGCATAATACAGTACTAGAGGAGTTCCATGAAGGGTGTTGAATCCAAAATGGAGCAACTTCTGGAAGGTTTTGCCTGTTCTGGTATTTTAGGGGCTTTTCAAATGCAACATGGCCCCACCAAAATCTGCGTTCCAAAAGCCAAATAGCGCTCCCTCCCTTATATACCCGACATGCGCCCAAACAGCAGTTTACACCCACATGTAGGGTATTGCCGAACTTGGAAAAAATTGTGTAACAATTTGGGGGGCTTTTTTTCCCCAGGATTCCTTGGAAAAATTCTGCACTTTCAGCTACAATTGTAGATTGTTGAAAAAAAAAAAATAAAAAAAATACTATTTTAATTTACAGAGCCGAACGCTTAAAAAAAAAAAAAATTTGTGAACCACCTGTGGGGTCGATATACTCACTACGCCCCTGGATATATTCCTTAAGGGGTGTAGTTTCCAATATGGGGTCTTTTAGGAGAGTTTAAGTTTTAGCACCTTAGGGTGTCCGCAAACATGAAATGGCGCCTAAATAAAATTGTAATGAAAATTAGACCCCAGAGTCCGGTAGGTGCTCCTCCTAGTCTGGGGCTTCTGATTGAGCCAAATAGCACACTAGGGCCACATATGGGATCTCTCTGAAAACGGCAGAATCTGGGGAATTGATGATGAGTTGCATCTCCCTGGTCATATCTACCGTGTTCCAGTGAACGACAGATAAAAATTGAAAGTCTGCAAAAAAAAAAGTGAAATTTTTAAACTTCACCTTCACTTTGCTTTAATTTCTGTGAAACACCTAAAGGGGTTACAAACTTCCTAAATGCTTTTTTAAATACTTTAAGGGGGTGTAGTTTCTTAGATGAAGTCATTTATGGGTGTGTCTAACATACAGGCCCTTCAAAACCACATCAGAACTGGACCCCAAAAATCTATTTGGCAAATTTTCTTGAAAATGTGAAAAATGACTACTAAAATTCTAAGCCCCCTAATGTCATAAAAAAATAAATAAAAAATGATGCCAACCTACAGTAGACATATGGTAGAAGCTAGAATAAACTATTTTGAACAACTGCCTTACACGCAGAAATGTTTTAGAAAATGGCAATTTTTCCAATTTTCATATTTTTCACAAATAAACATGGATTGTATGGACTGAAATGTCTTACTAACTTGTCACAATGCGTCACGAGAAAACAATCTCTGAATCACATGTATAGGTAAAAGTGTCAAGAAGTTATTCTCACATAAAGTGACACGTCAGATTTTAAAAATGGGGCTCTGTCAGTAAGGCCAAAACTGGCTCGGGCGGTAAGGGGTTAAACAGTATTTTACCACTGCCGTGTGGCCGTGCTCTGGGGCTATGTACACACCATGTTTGTGATGCATGTTTAGCATGTATGCCGGGAAAGTTTGAGGTGTATGTTAAACGCCTGAAAGAGTGCGCTTCTGGCCAGTACATATCTACATACTGCCCACAAAAGGATGGCGTGCAGGAGCCTGCATTATTCTATACAACGGCACCCCTCAGAGGCATCTATTAATGGATACGGCCTGGTGCGTGCTGTACACCGAAGCCAGAAACATGGGGCGTACCTAGACCACAGGTGTCAAACTGCGGCCCTCCAGCTGTTGGGAAACCAACTCCCATCATGCCCACTGTTATAGCTTTATACAAATGCATGATGGGAGTTGTAGTTTCCCAACAGCTGGAGGGCCGCAGTTCGACACCCCTGACCTAGACCGTCAGTGACGTCAAGGTAAACCAGTCTGATGGCTGGATGTAGATTTTGAGCTCGAAAAAAAAAAAAACCCTGCTTGGGTGGGAATGTCGCCTTTTTGTGTTTCAATAAACGCTCATTTTGACGCCGATACTTTTTCTGTGTTACACAATGTAGCGCTCTATCTACATACAAGAGACAGAAACAAAGCATCAAATCATGGTATCATACAGTGCATTTTTGGTGCTTTTTTTTGCAGAAATGTCATTATTAAACTTCCTTTATTTGCTGTGCATTTTTGCAAAAACAATAAAAAGCACTGTGTGAAAGCGTTCACGCGGAGTAATTGCGGGGCGTGCAGTACGCCCCGCAATTACGCCGGGTGTTTGGGAGTCGCGCTGATCGGCACGCCATTACTTGCAGCGCGTAAGTGCCATGTCACTTATCACCCCGTGCCCGGGGAGAGGAGGCGTAATCCAGGCACGCATCTCACCCCTATTAGAGCGCAAATGCGTGCTGAAATGACACCGTGTGACCATACCCTTAAGGTTTACATGGCACAATATTTGGTCTTTTTTTGGTACGCAGGGGGGACGGCTGTTCTCCGCGCTTTGCAGATTCAAGCCCAACATGTTCCACCCGAAAACTGTGTGGAAGAAGGAACATGCTCTATGTTTTTCGGACCGCCGGCGGTGTAAAAAAAAAAAACTGTTCGGTGGAAAAGCCGTGCAGTAGGGACTGCTGCGTGGGTTTTCCATAGAGGTCCATGTAAAAGGTTGACAGCCGGTTTACAGACGGCTTTCAAAACTGAAAACAGTCTAAATCTGGCCAAGAACCTGTGCAGTGGGGACATGACCTTAAAGTCATGACTTGATCTATTACTAAATGCAACTACACTTTGTGGAAACCTCATGAGGAACCACATGGTTCACTATCTACTAAACTAACTGTCCTGCCATAACAGAGAGGAATGATACCACCTGTGCGGTGGGGAGTCCTATCGCTGGTGCACAGGCCACTCCAGCATGTGCCTCTGACGGAGGTCGCACAGGCCCCTTCATGGCAGAGGATTAAGCAACTTCTATAGAGCAACAATGTTTCTAAATGAACAACCATGAGGCAGCAGCAGTGTTGGTCTATGAAGGCGTCACCGAGCCACATTGTGTGACCGTCCTCGGAAGGCTTTCAATGTAATACATATCCGACAAAACAAACTTCAGGCCCAAGTACAAGATATCAGCCGTAGAGCACTGCAGCCACCCAGAGAGCTGCCAGCTACAGGTCAAGGACAGGCGGCTGGTTACAGTGTGGCCACGACACGGTTCAGCAAACAGCAGAGGAGGCCGGGTACAAGGGCATTTTACCAGTCTCACAGCAAAGGCATCAACACTGCCCATAGAAACAAGGCATCAGGGTGCCACACAGACATGCCCACACAACCAGGGCTGCCAGGCAGGCGCATGCCCACACAATCACAGTGCACCTTATATGCAGGACGCACAGCAGCATTTTAGTAACAATGTTTACTTCACCTAATAGGTTTCATTTCAGGGCCCATAGAGGGGAGTCAGAGGCAGATGCCTCACAGCTAAGCAATCATAGGGAGACACTCACTGCAGAGTACTGCGCCCTCTGGCCGCTCATTGTTAGGAACTCTTATATCCCCAGTATATATATATATATATATATATATATCATACCATGTAGGAGCTGGGCACCGTCTCTCTCACACACAGCAGCAGGGGTGGTGCAGGAATTGTGGGGCACTGGAGAGACTGGGACTCACAGCAGCATCAGAACTGCAGGAAACCAGCTGAGCCCCGGGGGGTTATGTTCTCTCCATAACACTCTGCACTGGGACATATGAGGGAGGGCAGTGGCCTCTACAATGCTCCGGTCTGGCTGACGGATCAGGAGCTGCTCTCCCCTGTCCTGGGGGGTGTTCAGCAGAGCAGGAGCTGTGGGAACCTGCACATCAATGTCCCCGCCGTGTCCGACCTGTCAGAGCAGGTGACAGCAGGTACATGGAGCGTCCCCTGCTGACCTCCAGGCGCAGCTCCCACTGGCAGCGCCCTGTAACGTGCCGCACGCTCCTTACCGCCGCAGCAGGGCCTCTTGTCGGCGCTGTGTGAGGGCGCAGCGGGGCTCTGGACGCCGGCCTCCTCCGTCTTGCTCACCATGTCCTCTGTGCTGGAGCGCGCTGCTAGAAGGACAGAGCCGCCGGCCGCTCTACACACACACGTGGTGCGGCTGTAACCTCTGCCACCCGACCTTCCAGACTCCACGACGGCAGCCGCGGCGGGACAAAAGCCTCACTGCCTGCTGAGTCACGGAACGCCTTAAAGGGACAGGGCTATTTATTTCTAGCTACACGATACTGGCTCAGCCCAGTCACAGCAAATGGTCTGATCTGCATTCAGATGATGCTACAACAGAGCCTGGTGTGAAACAGACTAAACACTGGGATACTGCAAACTATATGTACATGCGAGCACTGGCCAGTCTGCCATCTTTTGAAATCACAGATTCTTAAGTGATCTGATGACGAAATATTACGGGTAGCCAACATCCCATATATACTTTTGAAAGTGGCCATCAGGGGATATATATATAGGTGTGTGTGTATGTATATATATATATATATATATATATATATATATATTATTATATATATATAAATATATATATATATATATATATATATAATATAATCATGTCACCACACCATACTTGCCAACTTTTGAAAGTAGCCACCAGGGAAATTGCAAAGATTTGCGCAGACAACGCCCTCATTATATCAAGCTACACACCTTTATGCTATGTTCACACGGGTTAACTGCCCCGCAATTACGCCGTGTGGCCGGGGGCGGGAGGCGGGGGGGCGGCACTTCGCCGGCCCATGGACTGTCATTACATGCAGCGAGATATGCGCTGGTAATTCACATGTCAATTATCTCCCCCTTGGCGTATTCGCCGAGCGGGGAGAGGAGACGTAATCCATAGTTCTCTATGAGAACTGTGGATTACCGTAATGAATGGGCCGTTTTCAGCCCGTAATTGCCGCACTTCGGCACGTAATTACGGACGGAAATACGGCCCATTTTAAGCCGTGTGAACATAGCCTTAGGGCTTGTTCACACAGCATTTTTGGACCCGATTTTGGATCCGAAAATCGCATCCAAAAACGCAGCAGCGATCGGATCCAAAATGCAACCAACACGTATCCAACACGCAGGTGTGTGTTTGGATGCGTTTTGGCTGCAGCGGGATCACACCCTATAGTTTTAATGCAGCTTTAGGACCAAGAATTGACATGTCAATTCTTGAAACGGATCCAAAAGATGCAGTGAAACACACGTCAGCGGTCAATTGTCTGAACGCTGATGCCTGTTTTACACTGCACATTGTTAGATGGGTCTGTTTAAAGGGGTTTGCCACGAAGTAAAATTGACGTGGGAAGCTTCTCAATGAAATAACAAACATTTTCACCATTCATTATTATTAAAAATTCTGCACCATTTTTATTTTAGCTCCTCCTTTAGTGACCCATTGTTTACAGCTCGTCTCCAGGGGATACGACCAGGGCTCAGAGCTCCTCAGTCCTGGTCGCACATGCTCAGACGTCACCTCTCCTCTCAGGCAGCTACTGAGTGTTCAAACCCCAGGTGCTGTCATTCTACTCCCGTCCTCTGTTCTCCTTAGCAATTACTCGAACAGTGCAAATAAATAAAAAAGAAACCTCAATCAGGTCTGTGCATTGATAAAGAGAAAAAAACAACAACACAGGTTTGATTCCTGCAGGGATTTGAACCTAGGACCCTTGTGCCTGGAGGCAAAAACTTTACCTCTCAGCTACTCACACTGCTATACATAAGCAGACCTTTCTTTGACTACAGAGCGGAAAGGCCTGGTGATGTCATCCTGCTGGGTCACATGATATGCAATTCAAACAAATCACACACGCCCCCTTCTGAGCACACAGAGCTGAAGAGCTGATTGCAGGAGGTATTAGATGAGATCGTGGCAAAACCCCTTTAAGGTTCGTAACACTGATCCAAACATGCATCTTAAAACGTATGTAAACACGGACTCAACACTTCGTGTGAACATACCCTTACCAAAAAGGTCACACCCACTACACCCAACTCTGTAACAGCTCTGGAAGAAAGCTAATTGAGGGGTTTGGCATCACCCAGCTTTCCTGGACATTGGATAGCCTATTCAGCATCCAGGAGAGCTGGGAGATGCTGCCAAACTGTGCCTGAACCTAAACCATTACACTATAACCAATATTACCACCGTACAGTGTGGTAGGTACCAGTGTACACAGACTCGGCAGACTGTATATTACCTCCAGAGTAATTATTCAAATATTGTTACTTCAAAAATGAAAGTATAATCACCATACGGTCCATTGGAGATTCCTTGTAGCTCCTTATACAACACTTCTTATACAAAATTGGACTGCAAATATCCAATGTCCAATAGACAGTAGCTTATTTTTCTTTCTTTGCCAACTTTTATTTCCTTGAAAACAAGCAATTTATACAAAAATCCTTAAAAAGGTTAAATAAATGGTGGTATACTTATGTTTTAGGATGCATAGGGACCATAAATTCCATACAATTAATCCCAAACTGGGTAGCAAGGAAACTCGTGGACTCCGGCTGAGCCACACACCTGCAATGTTTCCAGGGTACCACCCCCCTTTTTTCAAACCCCGTATATGATATTATGTCAAAAACGTGATCTTTTGTTTTTGGGAGACGCAGTTTACAAGGATTTAAAGACTGTTATTTTTCCACATTAAAATGGGCATATAGTGGTAGTACTAGTATATAGGGGGCCCCCCAGTTTTTATATTACCCCCCCTACAGTGGCCTATAGGGAGAACCAGTGTAACAGGGTTACGATGTTTTTACCTCTATAAGTGACCTTTTGTGGTGATACCAGTGTACACAGACTCTGGGTATATATTTCCCCCATTTAGTGACCATATAGTGGGGGTATTATCAGTGTTCCCAAAACTCTGCAAAGTATATTTCCTCCATCAATGACCCTAAAGTGGAGATAACGTAATACGGCTCTTTAGACTGTATATTACCCCCCATTCGGCCATTAGTGGGAGATATCAGTGTATACGGATCTGCAGACTGTAATTACCTCCATAAGTAACCATAAATGGTGATACCAGTGTACAATCTGCAGCTATATATACCCACTTTATTGGTAAATTTCAATTTTTAACCTTTTTCAATTAATAAGGGCTAAAATACCAGTGCTTTTTAGGGTAGAAAAGGTTTAAAATTTCCTGATTCAAAAACAATATGGGGAGAAAGGTGATTTTAGTGTTTAAAACGTGGCATGGTTTTGGTCCGAAGGGGGGTTTTTTTTTAAAAACACGTCCCTGGGATTTTCCCGCCACAACTTCTTTTCAGAAATTTCCAAAAAAAGAAAAAAATCCAGGTACCCTTTTCCTACTGTGCTCACCCAAAAAATGGGTTATAAGTGGGGATTTTATGGGGTGATAGGTGGAGGGGAGTAATCTGTGGAGGTGAGGGGGCTATGGTTTAATAGGTGGAGAGGTTCTGAGGTAATAGGTGGAGGTGAGGGGGTTATGGGCTGTTAGATGGATGTTTTTGGGGGTTGGGGTGATTTTTGGGCCTGTATTTTGTTTTGGCGCTAGAACACACAACACAATGTGGGGGATGGGCAGGAAAGAGGAGTACAGAGCACAGCTTACCATCTCCCTAGTGGGCAGAGGACCCCCTGGAGACTGTGCTGTGGCTGTGTTCTGTACCCCCCAGAATCATATTGTGCAGGTTGAATCCCGTTTCCTGCAACCCCAGAAGATCAGCCGTCAGCATGATCAACAGGGGGTGAGGAGATGGAGTTTAGTACTGTCATGGTTTATGTAATGTTTTTTTATTTTTATACAGGTTTACCCTTTGGACTATGTCAGACCAGCATTAGATTATTTTTTAAATGGTTAAAAGAGGGTTTGTTGGGTAGTATTTATTTAAAAAAAAACGTTTTTTTGTGCATTTTGTGTCTGTTTTTTCCCCCCATTTATTTCCAGTGTTAGTAAAGCAGGATCTAACTGACGCCTCTCCATTACCTTCGCTCAGGCTTGGTGTCAGCCAGAGGTGTTTTTTGTCATCACAAGGCAGAACCTAACTCTGTGTCATTGGTTACCCTAGTACTTGAAATAGTGAAGTAATACCAGCTTACCTAAAACGACAGTCCGTATGATATGTTGCAAGGGTGGAGGCCACCGGCTGCAAGTAGGATGAATAAAGTCAAATCTAGCATCATTTAAAATCCATACTTGCTTTTATTGTAGATATATAAAATACAGTAGCGATCGTCAATTAAAGCTATTGCGTTTGGGGTGTGTACCACCCTTAAAAATAGCAAGCTTAAGGGGGTTGTTCATACGGTTTTTTTAGTCAAAATCTTGCAAAAACAAGAAATTTTTGCAATATTATCCATTAAGAGTGCCCACCTATTTAGAGTATCCCTCTTGTTTGGGCCCCCCCACTTAGCTACGCCCCTTTTTCTTAATGGGCCACCTGGTTGTATAGGAAAACAGACCTGGCTTCTACTGCGCCTGGGGAAGGGCAGGGGGTTTGGCCTTTTAATTAAAAATAAAACCAAGAAAAACAAAACTGAGTGAGAATAAAAGTAGTGAGACAACCCCCTTAATCAATGCTACAATTAAAGGTGGTACACGAAATGCGTCAGCCTTAACTGACTGTTGCTACTGTAGTTTTATGGGTCTACAATAAAAGCAATTCTGGATTTTAAAAGGGGGTTTTGGGTTGTCTTTTTGGTCCTATTTTTAACATATTCCCTGTTACCCCCGCAACCAGGGGAGGGGGAAAAGCGGGTTCCTCAAAGTGGACCCTAATGTGATGATCCAATTCGGGGGCGCCTTTGTTCTGGTATTTTTAGCGTGGGAAGGGACAGATATCTATGGACCTTCCCATTCTGATAGTATCAGACTGCAGCTGTCGTCTTTTCCTTTGGTGGTTATGGAAAAGGGGGGGGCTCCAGCTGTTTTTTTTTTATTTTTGAGAAATCCCCAAGTATGGGAAACTACTCCATTTCATTGGATGCCTTTGTTTAGATTCTCCAGCAATAAATAATTTTCAGGAAAAAAAACAACATGGGGTAACACAATTTTCCACAGCCAGCCAAGGTAAAACTGACAGCTGCAGCCTGATAATATTAGAAACTGGTCCATTCAAAATTTCCATCTTCTTATTCTGATTGGTGCTGGCCCTCCATAGTTTTGGAATCGTAACCAGTGGCCTCCTGGGATTAAGTCGCACACCTCCATATTAATTTGTTCATGTAAAGGTGAGCTGACTTTATTACAACACTACCTTCTATAAATTTTCCAAGTATCCTAAAATAGAGACCATCAAGAGCTTGTTATCTTATCTCTGTGCAGGTCATATCCAGCCTAGACATCAGATTGAGCTGTAAAACTATAGTGTACATGGCCGAGATAAGCTCATTGCCCAACCTTCCTTGCTTGCCACCAATTGTTTTTATGTTACTTTCAATAAGGTTTGATCAGCTTTGATGTTGATAATGTTAATGTTTTTTCAAAACACACAAGTCACTAATAATAAAGTGATAAGTCAAGAAGCCTTTCCACCAACTGTGCCCTTCTGCTCCATTTATTTTGATTCTGCTGATGTTTAAATTCAGGTACCAGCACTGTCTTAGACTACCATGTCTCCTGTACTCCCTTTTTAAGGGGTTTATGTGGTACAAATTTAGTAATCACACCAGGGCCCTGGTGTCTGAGAGGGCACAGTGACTCCTCTGTTACCTAAAAGGTAACGAGTATTTTCAGTGGCATAATATAGGTAGGTCCAGAAGCAGGGCTGTGGAGTCGGAGTCATGGAGTCGGAGTCGGAGCCTATTTTGCAGGAGTCTGAGTCGTCATAAAATGGACCAACTCCGACTCCCAAAATATATAAGAAGTTGGTCCAGTTAGTTCGTGCAAAGAGCAAGAGGATTTGGGTCCGCCAGTGTACTGCTCCCATATTTTCAGCTCTCACATGAGGATGTAATTGATACATGGAGAGGTAAAGCGCTGCCCCCAGGGGGAAAAGATTTGCTCCCATGGCAAACTAATTTCAGCAAAATTCTTTACCTGCTTTCAAAGAAGTAGAAGACGTCAACCATTCCCTCAAAAAAAAACTGTGGGTGAGGGGAATTCCTTATACCCTGACATTGTTAGAGATGTTGCCCCTGTGGTCACCGCTTTGCCCCAACCCAAGTTAGTGTTAGAGAGGCCGTTCTCTAGCCTGGAAATAATGAGACAGATGTGAGGTCATGTATGTAGGATCTGATGGAGGCAATACTATTTCTCAGAACAAATTCAGAGACTCCACAAATGTTCCATGCAGTGTTTTGCATACTTACATTTTTTTTGTGTTCTAAAGTCATATCCAAATAAATATATTTTTACACTGACAAGCAAAAGGTAAACAATGTTTTGAACTTGTGACTTTCAGGCTCCATATCTCACCATCCACTACAGCTATGTACATGAGGCTACTGTAATTCCATATAAAGTCATCTTATCTATCTTATAAATACATTTGAATTGCAAGTGCAGATTAGCGTCTGCTTAGTTCTGCAGATTCTTTCCTGTAAACTGCATTTTTACTGTTTTGCTCTAAAAATCAAAATGTTAATTTTTATTATTTTGTTAGTATTTGGGAAATCCACCTTTGGTTTTCAGCACTGCCTGAATCCTTCTGGGCTCTGGATCAGATTCAAGCATATCTTGACCAAAATCTGATCCCAGATCTCTTCTACACACAATGTTGGTGCAGACTGGACTTGGATACAAATACAGCTTTTTTCTTCAACTCTACCCACAATGTGTTCAAAAGATCAAAAGATTGTTACCCTTTGCTTGTCAGTGTCTGTTCTACCTAAATAGCTTGATTATTGTATCATAAGGTGATAAACAGCCTGATGTTACCATTTTACTACAGTAAAGTCATCATTTAAACATGCGCCATGTATGAGAGAGTCAGGAGTCGGAGTCAGGAGTTGGAGTCGGGTGTCGGAGGTTTGGGAAATTGAGAAGTCGAAGTCGGGGCTTTGGCTTGCCGACTCTACAGTCCTGTCCAGAAGCTGCAAATTACAACTCTCCTGCCACTGAAAAGAAGGGAAACATCTTGGGAACCTGCAGAGAATATCAGTTCCTCAGAGCTGCCAATGTAGCTTGTTGGTCCCCACTGCAGCCTCTCTGTTGGCCAGTTTGATCCTCTCGCATCCTGAGATTCTTCCCTAGTGCGTGTGCTGGTCCTAGGTAGTTTCAGTTCACACCTATAATCTGCTCCCGTAATACTGTGGTTGCTATTGACCACATTATCTATGGGATTAAGCTGCGCCAATATAATTAAAGCAGGCCAGGCTAAATTACAGTCAGCTACTGCTGTGGTTGTATCTGCACCAAGCCCAATAATGTGCTCCGCCTGATCTTGGTTGTTGTTCCTTGCATTCTTGAAATTGTACTTGTGAATAGATCCCTGGATTTGACTTTCACTTGTTCCAAAACCTTTGGTTTACCTTTGACTACATCCAAACCGTTGCCTGTTTTGACCTACAAACTCTCGGACTGTGCTTCTTATCTGCTCCTCTGGTACCACGTGTGGACATCAGCTGTCGCCACAAGTACCCTACAGTGAAGACCACATCCCTGTATAGGGGTTAAAGAGTGAAAACCAGGGGATTCCGAGAATGATCCAGGGGATCTGTCACTCATCTATGGTTGGTCATTATAATACATATGACAATGTAATCATTTTTATTGTATTTTTTGGCGAGGCGAGATGAACAAAGTAGATCAATTTTGTATTTTTTTCTTTTTAGCGGGATCACCATATTGGTTAAATGGCACGTTAACTATATTTTTCAAATTAACGTGATTGTGATACCAATTTTTTAAACTATTTTATAGTTTATGTTTTGTAATTGTTTTACTGTTGCCATCTTCTAATAGCCGTAACTTTTTTAAATTTTCTGTCAATGGAGGCTTTCAGGGGTAGCATTATGGGGTACATATGAGTTTTTGATCACTTTTTATATTTTATATTTTGGGAGCAGAGGTGACCAAAATACATCAATTCTGTCATAGTTTTATTTTGTACAGAGTATTTTTTTTTGACCATGTGGTCTAATTCACACATTGATATTATTGTGCTGGCCGATACCATTATGACAATACCAGATTGATATACTTTTTATCTTTTTTGCTGTTGCACAATGAAAAACTCTTTCCGCTGAAAGAGTTATATATGACATGGTTGTACCTGCAACAAGCCCAATACTGTACTGTTTTACAACAGTTTGCATTAACTACCAGGAAGGGGTTAAATAACCCGTTGTGTATTCATTTCCATAATAACTGAAAGTAACTTCCACTCATCCAGACGGATGTTGTCCAAAGATCCAAAGTACATCGTTCTATTTACTGCTCCATAATGTACTTTGAACATGTTATTTTAGGTACAGGTTTCTAAATAGCATTTTTTCATGTAGTCCTTTTAGAAGACTAGTCTGTTTTTTGTCTTAATGCCATTCCTACAGGTTACAGGCAGTAAACACCCTAATGCGAGAGGTAAACTCAGTTATATCTGTCCGATTATTTTGTGAGGTTGAGCATAAAACAAAACAGTGTTGAGTTAAAAACTTTGAGCTGTGTGACCCAACAAAGGCCATAGTTTGTATGGATATGGTGAGTGTGCATATTTAACTACTTAGCTGCTGCAGTTAATCCTATTGCAGCATCTTAGCAGTTGTACAGAAGGAGGGCATCCCCTGTGATGTGCTCCCCTGCTATGTAATTGTAGGGTGCCAACCGGCAGTCACGGCAGCCAGGAGCTTAATGAAGGTGCCCAGGCATGCCACCTTAATGCCCCTATTACACCATGCCAGAGGCAGGATATAATAGAGCTGTGATAGAACCCTATTCTGCAATACATTATTTTTGCAAAATAGTGTACAACTGTTTGCACCCCTTAGTGGTGACCTCTCCTGCTACTTAATCGCACGGTGCCAACTAGCAGTCACGACAGCCAGGGGCTTAATGAAGATGCCCAGACCTGCCATCTTAATGCTGCTATGGAAGGGTGAAATAGAGATGTGATAGTACACTATTCTGCAATACATTAGTATTGCAGAATAGTGTACAAGTGTTTGCACCCTCTAGTGGTCAAGTACCCTACGTAGACTAAAATTACCATTAAAATATTTTTTAAAAAGTTAAAAAAAGAAAATCTTAAAAGTTTAAAAAAACACTTTCACCGTTTTACTAATAAATAATGAAAAAAATTAAACACTGTACAGCAGCGCTGTCTTTAACTCCTTCCTGACAGTCATAATATGGCTCTAAATTTTTTTCCCTCCTCGCCTTCTGAAAGCCATACATTTTTTATCTTTCCACCTACATAGACGTATTAGGGCTTTTATTTTGTGGGACAAGATGTACTGTCTAATGGTGTTATTCATATTACCATAGAATATACTGTGGAATGGCAAAAAAATTGTAAGTGGGGCAAAATGTGGAAAAAAAAGTACTTGCGCCATGTTTGCGGGAGTTTTTTTTTACAGTGTTCATTCTTCAGTAAAAATGATGTGTGATTTGCATTCTACAGGTTGATACACATCCGGCAATACCAAACATGTACGATTTCCATCATGTTTTGGTACCGTAAAAAAATTCCAAACATTTTGGGCAACATGTATGAACGGCTTTTTCGCCTGTTTTTTGGAGTAACCTGCTTCTCCCGGCCCGAATCCCCCTGTCGGACGCAGGGATGCAGTGTTAGGCGCAGCGTTCGCCACTTTCAGCTGCGCCCTGCATGAAGGGGCGGGCAATAGGCGCGGTGTGGGCGCGGTGTAGGCGTTCCGGGGCGGGACGCGGCGCGCTCGAAAACTCCCAGGCACGTACGATCGCGGCTCGCCAAAGCACGGCACATTGCAGCGCTCTGCAGCTCCGACAGTCAGACCTAGTTTATTTTGGTCTAAATGCTCCGGCGGAGGCGAAGTGAAGCAAGAACGGAACATGCGAGAAAACATAGAAAATCGCAAAAGAAATCTCCGCGCTCCGCTCCGTGCGGCATGGAGTATGATTCCTCAAAAATCGCCTTTCTAAAGGCAGAAAACATTCACAGAAAAGAGCTCAACCTCAAAAATACAAATGTAAAAAAATAAAAAAAACTTTCCAAAAATCTAGAACGGCGCAATATCAAGAATTAGGATATTGGAAATTGCCGGGAAATACAGTAATTCAAATTCTGAAACATTTATTGGTGGGCAGAACCCCCGGCCAACAGAATAGGAGGGACAGGGACCCATTATAGCCTATGGAGAAGTTTGAACAATCAAATCCGGCGGGACAGTTCAAAAACAGAAAAAGGCAGAAAAGAGTTTTTGGTGAGCTAGGGGGGGCTTGGTACCCCCAAAAATCAGAGCGCGAGCCTTTTTCCCCCCCTTGTAGTTAGGAGAGATCGGGCAATGCATTCGGTTTCAGCCCCGTCGGCGGAGTATGACTAAAAAAATCATTTTTATTAATTTAAAAAACATTAAAATAAAGCGGTGAAAACCTTCTCTAAAAAAAATTTTTAAAAATCCCAAACAAGCGTTTGTCCCCCGGGGGCCCGGGGCTTAAAAGGGAATTGCAATAGAGAGACTGCCGGGAAAAACGTAATTAAATTGTTTAAGCTTTTCCATTGGTCGGAAAAAACCAGCCAATCAAATAGGAGCGACAGTGCCCTTTTAACCTAGGGGGAGAATTTACCCAAACAGAAAAGGAGCGACAGGGGCCATTTTAAACCCATGGGGGAAAAATTGACCAATCATATTTTAAAGGCGGGGGAAATAAAAAAGACAGTAAAAAAGGGAGAAACGAGCTTTTTTGGTTTTAAGCGCGGCGGGGCTCGTCCGCTTAGCCAAATCAAGCGCGGGGCTACTTTTTCATAGAGTTTCATATTTTATAGTTTTTAAGGGCCAAAAAAAAACAAGTGCCATTTGTTCATGTTGTGCTAAATTTTTATCCGAGGAACAAAAAAACCCAATGGGTAAAGCCAATTGTTTCCTCATTTTAGGAAAAATTCCTTCCCCACTCCAATTGGCAATCGGAACAATCCCTGGATCATGTCCCTCTCCCGAAACCTAGACCTATAACTTTTAATTATTCGCTCCAGAAATGCATCCAACCATTTTTTTACTCGTTATTTTAAATTCACCATCAAAGTCCCACTGGGAGAAATTTCCCTGTCTCCTGCTCTTACATAAAGAATCCCTTTCTATGTTTATGTAGAAACTTTCGTTCCCCCAAGACTAAGGGTGCCCCCTTGTTTGATACCCCCGGGTATAAATTAAAAACTTTTGCGAAATCTCTATATTTAACTT
>JAODAL010070014.1:0-16105 GCA_025379985.1 Phyllomedusa bahiana
CGGAATCTAAGTAGCCCGGTTTTCACCAGAGCCCGCCGCAAAGCGGGATGGACTTGCTGCGGCGTGAGGCTACCAGGTCATTACCCCTGACGTGACTTGCTTGCGGTGGCGGCCGAGGTGCAGCGAGGTACAGAATCGTAGTCCGAGAATCGTAGTCGTGGGCAGGCAGAAGGTCAGGGCAGGCGGCAATGGTTCGTGGTGGTGGACAGGCAGGAAGGTCAGGGCAGGCGGCAGAGGTTCGGAGTCGGGAAGCGTAGCAAGGGGACTGGTACACGGTAAGGCGATAATACACTTGAGAAACGCTTTCTCTAAGGCTCGGGGCAACATAGATCCAGCAGGGAAGTGACGTGGGTGCAAAACCTATATAGGGACAGCCCCGAAATTACCAATTACGGTGCACTGTCCTTTAAATTTAAAGGACGAGCGCACACGCGCTAGGGGGCGTGATGTGCATTCACGACGGGGACAGGACCGACGGAGCGAGACCTGGTGAGTGGATGTGACGGGTGCGACCACGGCCGGCGGTGCGGCCCACGGCGCCACACCGGCCCCGCCGGGGACATGTCATGGGGAACGCGGGTGAGACAACGGTCCATGGCCCGGACCGCGGCACAACCTGTTATAGTGGGAAGTCGGTATAGAAAGGGTTGGCCAGGTCCATGATTGAAGTGCATGTCTGATTTGAAGATATTGGTAGAAACGCGATCTGGGAAGCTTAAAAGTGTCGCTTAATTCCGAGAAGGACCTAAGAGTGTTTGCTTCAAATAGATCGCCAATAGACGTTATTTCTGCTGCCGACCAATCCAACAGCGGCAAAGTAGGGATGCTAACCCCCATGACAGAGAGCGGGCATTTTGGCTTTGAAACATGTACCCATTGTTTTGGGATTATGTATCTAAGCCAGGTTTTGATCGCGTGCGTCAATGTGAGTAGGTGTAGCTGAGGAGATTTAACACCAAGAGTTGTGGCTATCAGGATGTCCTTTACGGAATGGGGTTGTGTCGATTCATTCTCCATTTCAGACCAAACATGACTATGTGGAGTAGACCAATGACAGAATATTGGATCTAATATTGCTGCGATATTATAAGATAATAGGTGGGGTACCGACATACCCCCTTATTTAAGTGGCATATATAAATACTGTTTTTTGCATCTCGGTTTTTTACCCTCCCAAATAAACCTCAACAACTGGGATTGTAGCTTGTTTAAGGTCTGCAAGGGGAAGAGGAATGGGAGAGATCTAGCAACATACAACAATTTAGGAAGCAAAAGCATCTTAGTAATGTTGATTTTTGCTATCCAGGATAGGGGAAGCTTCCCTAGTCTTTGGATTTCCGCTGCAAAGGCTGCGGAGAGATCAGCTAGGTTAATTGTGATCGTGTCTTCTACTGATCTAGTAATTTTAATTCCTAGGTAGGTAAAATGGTCATTTGACCAAATGAAGTTAAAGGAGGAGAGGTCCCTTTTGGTGTGTGACGATGTATTAAGTGGGAGAATTACTGTTTTAGATTCATTTAGTTTGTAATAGGAAATTAATGAATACTCATTCAGAATGTCCATTAATTTGGGGATTGAGGATTCTGGTTGTGTACACATAATTAAGCCATCATCAGCGAATAAGTTGATTTTGTATTCCATGTTAAACAGCTTAATGCCTGAAATCTCTGGAGAGCACCTAATGAATTCTGCCAATGGCTCCACACACAAAACATAAATTAAGGGCGACAATGGGCATCCTTGCCTAGTACCGTTTGAAATGGGAATAGGCCACGAGAGAAAGCCGAAGTAAATACCCTGGCGGATGGAATAGAATATAGTGCTAGGACAGCTTGCAAGAACTGGCCTGTAAATCCGAATTTGGTCATAACTTCCTTCAAATAAAGCCAATTGAGCCTATAAAAGGCTTTTTCTGCATCTAGAGAAAGAAAAAGTGCGGGAGTTCTGTGTGTGGTAGCCATCTGGATTACATCTAGCACCCTTCTAACTCCGTCTCTAGTTGGACGATTTTTAACAAAGCCGGACTGGTCATTTTTAACCACTAGAGGTAGAAATTTATTCAAGCGATTGGCCAGGATTTTTGAGTAGAATTTAATGTCATTATTAAGTAGGGATATTGGGCGATAATTAGTCACCTGTTCCGGATCTTTGCCCGGTTTTGGGATGGTAGATATCAGAGCGGTTAACATTTCAGCTGGTGCTTTACCTTTAGACATAAGAGTTTGGAAAAGTTCAGTGAGGTAGGGGGATAGAGTGGAGACAAATAATTTATAATATTCGTTCGTGAGCCCATCAGGACCAGGGGATTTGTGCAGCTTGGAGCTACTAATAGCCTGTTCTACTTCTTGAAGCGTAAATGGGTTGTTGAGTATATTTAGTTGTTCTATCGTTAGGGAGGGTAGTTTAATTTTCTGCAGAAAGGTTGAGATCTTGGGTGCGGTTACAGGAGGAACTGTCGGATCATCCTTGATGTTATATAAACTATGATAGTAGTCCACAAAACAGTTGGCAATATCTTGAGGGTCACAGACCTTTTTCTGCGGTGAAACTATTAGGGAAGCAATTTTAGCTCTAGCTTGGAGGTTTTTTTACCCGCTGTGCCAACAGTTTGGTAGGTCTATCCCCCTGAAGATAAAAATGCCATTTCAATTTGGCCAGTTGAAACTCAAACTTGTTCAAGTTGAGATTCCTCAGGTGGGACCTGCAATTTAGAAGAAGTTTCTTATTTTTGGGGCTAGGATCATTTTTGAATGCTTTATCTAATTTATTTAATTCGTCAAGGGTGGCCGTCATTTCAGCTTCCCTTTTCCTTTTTTCTCTGGCAGCTAATTTGATACAGACGCCTCTAATGACCGCCTTATGGGCGCACCACAGAATTTCTGGAGAAGGAGCCATAGGCGAATTTAGCTCAAAATAATCCTTCAAGGCCGTCTGTAACTCTTTTACTACTTCTGGGGACTTTAGCAGATAATTATTAATACGCCACGGCATCTGGGGGGGTGAGCAGTGTTTATTTTTAAATGTAAGGTATACCGGGGCATGATCGGACCATGTAATGTGACCAATCTCTGTACTGAGGATTGAAGGAAGGGTTCGCCTGCTAACTAAAAAAAAAATCTATTCTTGAATGAGTATTTTTAGAGGCAGAATAGTACGAGTTATCAATTTCTGCTGCGTAATGGTATCTCCACGGATCATGCAAGTTTTCCTCCCCATCTAGATTTTTTAGATGGGCATAACGAGCATAACGAGAACAGCCCGCCGATCTGTCTAACCGCTTATCCATTACTACATTGAAGTCCCCACATAGAATCATATGGCCATTGGCTATTTATTTTGCTTTTCCTAGGACTTTAGAAACAAAAGAAATTTGTTTTGTATTTGGAGCATAAAGATTAACTAATGTGCAGGGAATGTTATTTAGTTCGCAAACTAGAATTATGAATCGTCCTTTAGAGTCAAGGAGCGAATCTAAACTTTTAAACGCTATGGTATCTTTGACTAGGATTGCCACACCAGCTTTCTTAACCGAAATAGGCGAGAAAATAGCATGCGGGAAACGTTTATGTTTTAGCCTATGGGTGTCTTTTTCTTTTAGATGGGTTTCCTGAATGCAGAGTATGTCACTCTTGGAACTAATAGCGTCCCTCCAAAAGTGAGATCTCTTATGTGGGGAATTAAGTCCATTTGTGTTAAGAGACATTATTTTAATTCCCATGGTTAATCCAGAGAGAACTTAGTAATTGTAATATTTTGGGATAAGAACTTAGTACGGTTTCTTTCTCAAAATGTAAGCAAGGAGTGGCAATGCTAGTGACCATGACAAATTTTAACCAGCAAGTCATAATGAAACTTAAACAGATTCGTAAGAAACCAAAAACAAACTAAAGCAACTTCCCACAAGGAGAAGACCAGCGATGAGGATAGTCCATAGCCAGAACCTGAGGGAGAAAAAGGTGATTAAGCATACAATACGACATCAAGTCTCAAGGGTAGCCCAGGAGGGATGGGAGTAGAGACTGCCGGCACAAGTTGGTCAGTCGTTGGGTCGGTGGTTAGATCTTCGAATTTTTTTCGGACCAAATCGGCGAAATGACCTCTGGTTTATTCTTTCTCTTGGTCAGAGGGGATTGGACTGGAGTGACCAGAAGGTCCCAGGAAGCAAGGAGATCTTTGGCAGCTGCTGGAGTGGGGCAAACCAGTGTGGAGTTGTCCTTCGTTATTATAAGCTTCACTGGGAAACCCCAGTGGTAGTTGATATTGTTTTCTCGGAGAACTTTAGTCACCGGAGCAAATTCCTTGCGCTTCAACATTGTTCCAGCAGATAAATCAGGGTAAATGGAAATGTTTCGGAACCTCTCAGGAAAGTCATAGCATCCACGGATCGCCTTTAGGAAATTTTCTTTGACACGGAAAAAGTGGACTTTAGCAATAACGTCCCTGGGGACAGCTGGAGGTAAATGTCTGGGTTTTGGAAGACGGTGGATCCTATCAATAGTGAGATCGAGATTAGAAGCTTCTGGTAAGACCGCAGCCATCATATCCGTAAGAAATTGTGGGAGAGACTCCTGGGTAACAGATTCCGAGACCCCTCGTAGTCTGATATTGTTTGTTCTGGAACGGTCTTCAAGGTCCAGAACTTTGGCTGCTAAGCGGTGAACCTCATCTTCGAGGGCAGAGTTTGCGTCTATTAGGGCATTATGGGATTTGGCAAACTCTGCCATTTTCTTTTCGACGTATGTCAGATCTAAAGTCCCCCATCATTCGCTCAAAGTCCTCTTGAAGGGATTCACGGAAAGATGTGAACAGGCGGTGCAGTGCATGTTCTGTGATGCCAGCCGTCCCCGAACTCTCCCGAAGCTCCATATCCACGGAGCCCTGCCTGGACGAAGCTGGAGATGAGGCCGAGTATTGTGAGCGAGCCTCTTTGTCTTGAGATCGAGTTGCTGGAGTATTGAAGAATTCTGTAAGTTTCTTAAGCTTAGGATTTCGTTTCGAAGTACCACCCATTGGAGTAGATAGGAGGGCGAAATAACACAAATTTAAAGAATGTAAGCCCGAAGGAAGCGATTCAAGGTGAGGATGTGCTAATTTTGATTGTAGAGCCCAGCACGGAAGGACGCAGGTTAAGTAGCCACCACAGAGGTGAGTGTCCCGAAGGAGTAGTAGGTGTGGTTTTCAGTCCTTGTTATGATTGTTTTGTTGTTCTTGTTCTTAGTTCTCTCTCAGAGGATGCCGGTCTTGAAAGAATTAGTAGGGTAGGATTATGGGGTTCAAGTATAGGCCTAGACATCTAGAATCTCGGAGAGGAAAACCTTATGTGCCAGGCAGCTGATTAGTGTAGATGGTGGTGATTGTCCGACAGTACTCGTGTAAGGAACACCGGTACGGGAAGGTTATACCTGAGGGGCAGAATTTTAATGTCTCATAGACAAGGTAATTAGATTAAAGCTGTGAGGCAGGACATTCTGCCTATATTATGAGTGCAGTGGGAAGGCCAGCAGACTTATTGTAGATAAGTTGTATAATGTTCAAGACAGGTACACTGACACTGAGGGGTAGTCCCGAAAGGCAGATGTATAAGGCCTCAATGACACAACACTAGATATTAAGTTGTGAGATGATACACTCTCCTTATATTGCAGGTTATTGTAGCAGGGTCCAGTAGTAGCTGTTAAATTTAATGCAATAGAGTTTTCAGTAGGATACTTCCACTGGTAACGTAATCGCTGTGAGCAAAGCCCATAAGCCCCGGTGACAAGGCAATAACCGGTTAGCAGAGGGACGATTAGATCCTCTTATGATGTAGATTGCTGTGTCACTCTCTGGGAGCTGCGCAATAGCTGAGATGCAATATGACTATAAAAGGTGTGATCACAATGAAAGGACAGCTTATGGGCAGAAACTTTTGGGTTGAGAGGCAAAGTAAATCACTTAAGATGTAGATCTCTGTGCCCCTATCTAGTAGCTGCACCCTTGCTTGGCTGGACAATACCCTTAAAAGGGATAGTTGCACTAGATCTTATCAATGGATAAATTTTTCCTTTTTACAAAACTTTAGGAGAAAATTTAATACGGGCCTCTGTGTTTCTTTGCCACTCTTTAGTGCTCAGAGCTTAGTTCTATGCTGCTGCACAGTGAGGCAGCCAAAGGGGTTTAAGCGCGACACCTCCCTCTTCTTCACTCTGCTGCCGCCATTACACTCAGCGCGGGAATTTTCGGGGCCTTTTTACTGCTCCTGGCCTCTGCAAGGCCCTCGGCTGTCACCTAGTGCTTTTCAGTGAGGATTGGGGCCCGGGTTTTTTAAAGACGCTGGTCCCGTCAGAAGGTTTATGTCAGGTTGCCGGCAGGAGGGATGCTTAAGATGGCGGGCGCCGCCGTCTCTCCGACAGCCCGCAGTGCCGTTCAGGCTGATCCGGTCTTTGTACCGGATGGTCACCCAGCATCTCCAGTCCTTCAGCAGGGTCTGTGCCTCCCTCAGAGAGATAGATGCATCTGGGGGCTTATTGGGCCCGCGTAGCTAATCCTCCGGAGCTCCTTTATTGGGGACCGACGCCATGCATGTCAAGGCCCCACGCCCCCTTTTGTTTTTATTTATAACATTATTAGGGTATGTTTGGACGGAGTAGTCTCGGTTCATACTTCAGGGCATAATTGC
Organism: Phyllomedusa bahiana; assembly: GCA_025379985.1. Classification (NCBI taxonomy): domain Eukaryota; kingdom Metazoa; phylum Chordata; class Amphibia; order Anura; family Hylidae; genus Phyllomedusa; species Phyllomedusa bahiana. The sequence continues at coordinate 6,659 of JAODAL010070014.1, forward strand.
GCTTCAATACGCTGAGGTGGTGGGGAGAAGGGGCTCTGAGAGGATACATACACCAGCTGTATAACTTGTTTTTCTTTGGCCCCTTTTTGAAATTAATTTTTTTCTTTTGGACAATTTTAATAGAAATAATTTTCTGCAAGCGCGCTGCACCGCAGACATCCGTCCGCAAGTGGGGATCTTCTTTTGAAAAAGTTTTGTCCACGCGGTGTCGGGGGTGGGGGGTCGCAAGCTAAAATTTTTTGACCCGGGTCATGATCTAGCTACACCCCTGCCTGTCAGCGCCAACGTTCACACATGCTGCCCTATGTGTTGCTAGGAATTGCAAACAGTTAATAACTGTTGGCTCCTTGCATTGCCATTGAGTCTTGTACCCACACTCTTAATTTGTCAACATGGTTTTCTGACAGTGTTGGTGTCAGGGGCGTCGCTAAGCAGATTCATTCGGGGCACGAGCCCCGAATGAATCTCCCTGTCCCCGAGTCTGGGGCGGCTCCAGCCGCTCGGGGGGGCCCCTGGAGCGCACCTCAGTGCGGGGGGCGCCGCCGATCTCCTATGTGGGGCCGTTTCCCAGCCCGCGCAGTCAGAGTCGGGGGAGGCAGAGGATCTTCCCCGTTTTGTCTGCTCCCCATATGTATCAGCGCTTGCTGAGCCTGTACATACACTGGGGTGGGGGGGCCGCCGCTTCATCCCCCCCCTGCGCCTGGGTCCCCTGAGCCGGCCTCTGCCGGCCGGGGGGTCCCGGCCCCCGAGCGGCGTAAGCAGCGTGATGAATCACCGCTTACACCGCTTCAAGCTCAGGGGCCCCGGGCGCGCGGGGCCCGGGCTCATTGGAAGTAGTTTTTTTTATTTTATAGCTACAGGGGCATGTGTGGGTACAGGGCGGGCATGTGGGCTACAGGGGGATTGGTACAGGGGAGGGCATGTGTGGCTAAAGGGGGGGGATAGGTACGGGGGGGGATGTGTGGCTACAGGGGTATCTCAGGGGAGGGCATGTGTGGCTACAATGGGGGGATAGGCTACAAGGGGGGGCATGTGGGGGTACAGGGGGCATTGGCTACGGGGGGGGCAGTGGGGCTCAGGGGGCTATGGGTACAAGGAGGGGCATGTGTGGACAAAGGGGGGGATAGGGTACGGGGGGGATGTGGACTACAGGGAGGGATTGTGGCTAAAGAGGGGGCAATGGCTACGGGGGGCTTGTGGCTACAAGGGGGGGGCATATGGTCAGGGGGGGGATGTGGGGCAACGGGGGTGCAAATGGGGCTACAGGGGGGGCAAGTTTGGTGGGGGCATATGGTACGGGGAGGGGATGTCGGCACGGGGGCATATGGCACAGGGGGGGGTGTTGGTTACAGGGGGCAATGGTTGGGGGGCATGTAAGGTACAGGGGGCATATGGGACGGGGGGGGCATTGGGGCTACAGGGGGGATTGGGTACGGGGGGGGGCGTGTGGCTAAGGGGGGGGGGGCATGGGGCTCCAGGGGGGGATTGGGTACGGGGGGGGGGGGGCATGTGGGGTACAGGGGGCATATGGCTACGGGGGGGGGGCATGGTGGCTCCAGGGGGCATGTGTGGCTACAGGGGGGGGGATGGGGGCTCCGGGGGCATATGGCTACGGGGGGGGGGCATGTGTGGTAAGGGGGGATAGGCACAGGGGGGATGGTGGCACAGGGGGCATAGGGACAGGGGTGCATGTGGGGCACAGGGGGGCATTTGGGGCTACAGGGGGCATATGGCTACAGGGGGGGGGCATGTGTGGCTACAGGGGGGGGCATGTGTGGCTACAGGGGGGGCATGTCACTGGCTACAGGGGCATTGGTACAGGGGGCATGTGTGGCTACTGGGGGGGGATGTCCCTGGGTCAGGGGGATGTGGGGCAAGGGGGGGATGTGGGCAAGGGGGGCACGTGGGCTACAAAAAGGGGGGGCATATGGCTACGGGGGGGGATGTGTGGACAGGGGGGGATGTCACTGGCTACGGGGGGAATGGCACAGGGGGGGGCATGTGTGGCTACAGGGGCATTCACTGGGTACAGGGGGGATTATGGGTAAGGGGGATGTCATGGGTACAGGGGGCCCATATGTCAAGGGGCATGCACTGGGTACAGGGGGGAATATGGCTAAGGGGGGATTCACTGGCTACAGGGGGGCCTTTTTTGGCAAGGGGGTATTTACTGGCTACAGGGGGCCTTTTGGCTACAGGGGGCATGTCACTGGTACGGGGGGATATTATGTGGCTATGGGGCTAACGTGGCCAGAGGGGTAATCACCTGACTACAAGGGCATATTACTTTCTAAAGGGACAGTAACCTGGCTGAGGGGCTAATAACTTGGGTAGAAGGGGGTACAAACCCGGTACAGTGGGCTACTACCTGGGTATAGGGGGGGAAAAAATTTTTCCTACAGGGGCTAATTATTACCATTTGGGGATTAGATGGGGATTTTTTTTATAGAGTAGGAAATTGTAGAGAAACCTGATAAAAGAGGGTCAGATGTTTTTTTTTTTGTAAATTTTTTCATGAAGATTTCTGGACGGTAAAAAAAACATCATGGCGTTCTTGGGGGCGATGGGGAAAAAAGAAGAGAAAGAGAAACAAAGTCCCCCTTGAAAAGACGTCTCCTGAAAAGCACTTTAAAATAAAATCGTTAACATTTAAGTTCTCCTAGCGTCTACTACAAAGGTTTTTTCTGTAAAAATACTCCGCATTTTACATGAGCGCAAAAAATTGTGGCCCCAGCCCCACTCAAAAAACTTTTAAGGGCCCAGCCCGGGTGTTTTGGGACCCTAGCAAGCCCCTGGTTTGGGGTTTAGATTTGGTGCTTAGGGGTGGCAGGAGGCATGGTCTGGTGTGATGTCATGTATTTGGGGGAAAAACGTTTTAAAAGGCTCTGCCCAGAGGGCCCCAGGGGGATACCCGCTCACCTTGGGCCATCCAAACCCCAATACAACTCCCCTTTTTGGACTTCCCTTTATTGACTATTCCATTATACTATATAGAGGAAGTAGAAAGCAGAGTAACACAATGTTAGGTGAATGGCTCTTTTTTTCCTTAAACTACCAAAATGCATTAATTAGAAAGCAGGCTCTTGATATCCGTCAGTTCGCCGAGGATCCGTGCAGGGAAAGGCTTGTTTTGATTAAAAAAGTGATGCAAATATTCAATACCCGCGGGGGACAGAAAAAAATTTGGTTATTTAATTTTTCCCTTTTAAATCAAATTAAAATGGAAAAACCACATCAAAAAAAGAATTGATTGTAGAAAATTATAAAAAACTTACATTTGTAGTCAGATGTAGCAAAAATTAAAATTGACGATAAAGCTCCTGTATCACAGCACAGAAATTTCTCATTTTTTCCTTTTTCAATGACCTTTGTTCAGAGACAAGAGCAGATGGCACAAATAGTGTTGGATTAAAGTTTTTTTGGGCCCAGTGGAGGAAATAATTGTGAGGAACCGTCATTAATATACATGTGCATGGCCAATGGCAAGTAATCTTTGCACATGCAGGATTTAATAGGAAACCCAGTGATTGGTTCTAATTAAGGTTGGTATCTGCTAGACCTTTTGGACCCTAAAATATTAGATGTATATTATTGTGACATAACTTGGGCCCACCAGAGGGTCCTCCAACCCTGAACACAGAAAGCTGTGATATCAAGCTAAACTCTGCTCCATCCACATTATTTGATTATTAAAAAATATTTTCTAAGGCTTTGTCCACACAACAAGTATTTCTAGTCGGAATACACACAGATTTAATGCCAAAAGTAAATAAACCTCATTAATATCAGGGGCATAGCTATAGTGGGTGCAGAGATAGCAGTCGCTACCGGGCCCAAAAGTCTAATGGGTCCCAAAGGACCCTCAGTCATATACAAGTACCCCAGTATTATCAGTGGCACATGGTAGATGGAGACTCTTTTTTAGATTTTGCTTTGGGGCCTCAGTTGGTTTCTAAGAGTAAAAAAACTTAGGGCGACATGTATGAATCTCGCCACGTCGGAGCGCACGTTTCCGCCAGTTTTCCGGCGACATTTGCGCCTCATGTATGTCGACACCGAGGTGTGCTCGCTCATACATGCGGTGTAAAGTCCGCCGCGCCTCGCCAGTGTGTGGGGCACAGTGCGGGGACTTAGGCGGAGTGCGGGGCTGCGCCTAATATTCGCCGTCCGAGGAGGTGCGCTCATACATGTGGTGAAAAGTTCCCTGCGCCTCGCCAGTGTGCGGGGCGCAGTGCGGGACTTAGGCGCAGTGCGGGACTGCGGCAAACATCTATTCCGATTCGAGACAGGCTGGAAAACAGCAAAAAATCATTAAACATGTCCGTGCGGCATGGAGTATGAATCAAAAAATCGCCTTTATTAGGTGTAAAACATTATCCGAAAAAGAGCTCAAACCTACTAAATATATACATAAATAAAATCACTTTCCAAAAATCAAGAACGGCGCTACATCGGGAATATGGATATTGGAAATTGCTGGGAAATACAGTAATTCAAATTCTGTAAGCGCTTCTCATTAGTCGGCAGAAGCCAGCCAATCAGAATAGGAGCGACAGGGATCCATTATAACCTATGGAGAAGTATTGACCAATCAAAATCAAAGGCGGGACAGTTCAAAATACAGTAAAAATGCAGAAAAGAGCTCATTGATTGAGCTAGCGGGGGCTTGGCAATCCTGGCCAATCAGAATAGGAGCGACAGGGACCCATTTAACCTATGGAGAAGTATTGACCAATCAAATCAAGGCGGGACAGTTCAAATACAGTAAAAATGCAGAAAAGAGCTGATTGATTGAACTAGCGGGGGCTTGGCTATCTTGACCAATCAGAGCGCGAGCTACTTGTCCCATTGTAGTTAATGGAGAGATGGGGGCAATGAAATCTCGGCTCTCAGCATCGAGAGACACGGAGTATGATTAAAAAAATCCTTTTTATTAGTTGTCAAAGATTATCTGAAAAAGAGCTGAAACCTTCTAAAAACATAAATCACTCAAATCCCTAACAATGCGTTTGTCGCCGAGAGCGGCGCTACATCAGGAATTGGGTTATAGAGAATTGCCGGGAAATACAGTAATTCAAATTCTGTAAGCTCTTCTCATTGGTCAGCATAAACCAGCCAATCAGAATAGGAGCGACAGTGACCCATTATAAGCTATGGAGAAGTATGGACCAATCAAATTCACAGGCGGGACAGTTCAAAATACAGTAAAAAGGCAGAAAAGAGCTGATTGGTTGAGCCCAGGCGGCAGATATGAATCCACCAATCATACTGTATGTAGTGCGTCTATTTTGAATGGAGAAAGAAGGGCGTGATAGAAGGGCGCCCTAAAAGTTATTACTGTCTATGGGAAATATTCTAGTACTGTGATTGGTTCGGGGGTTTAGGGGCTCGTCCAGCTTAGCCAATCAGCGGCTGAGCTACCTTCTCATAGAGTTCTATGGGGAAAAGAAATGCAGAGCGAGCTCTGTTTGTGATTGGCTAAGTTAAAAGAGGCGCGGTTATTTGGACAAATGGGAGAGCGAGCGACGCTCCTATGGGTTTTCTAATGCAATCTATAATAAAACTGTACATGGCAGAAATAAAATGATAAGACTCCCGAAGTTGTACCAATGTGTATATAAAATGAACAATAATATGGGGGCAACGAAAAAAAAAATTAATTCACTAAATTCATTTTTATTTATTTATTTTCGATCACACCCATTCTATTGATCATTTACTAACGAAAATAAAGAAATAAAAATGAATTTAGTGAATCCTGCATCCCTGCACAGGATACGCCAGAAAACAGGCGTTAGTCCCGTTCACACATGTCGCCCTTAGAGCATATTTACTCTTCCATCGTATTCCACGTGCGGATCCACATCCAAAATGACATACAAATGTTAGGCATAACATCACATCACAATCCCCAAATAACACCCATCCTGTCCCTCCCCGCACGTCCTCTAATCTGCTCTCAGACCTTGACCCGACATCAGAAGAAGAGGTTTCCAGGCTTCTCCTGTCTGCACACCCCACCACCTGCTCTAGTGACCCCATTCCCTCCCATCTTGTCCAATCTATTTCTCCAGCTGTCATCTCTCACCTCACTACAATCTGTAACCTCTCTCTCTCCACTGGGATCTTTCCATCCTCCTTTAAACATGCTGTTATAACTCCCTTACTGAAAAAAGCCCTCTCTGGACCCTTCCTGCGCTGCCAACTACCGACCAGTCTGTAACCTGCCCTTCATCTCCAAACTCCTGGAACACTTGGTCTACTCTCGCCTAATCCGCTATCTCTCTGCTAACTCTCTTCTCGACCCTCTGCAATCAGGTTTCTGCACCCTACACTCCACAGAAACTGCTCTTGTTAAAGTTTCAAATGATCTCCTGACAGCAAAATCTCAGGGTAACTACTCGTTGCTGCTTTTTCTGGATCTCTCTGCAGAATTTGACACTGTGGATCACCACCTTCTCCTCAGCATGCTCAGCGCCATCGGTATCCAGGACACTGCTCTCTCTTGGTTCTCTTCCTACCTCTCGGACCGCTCATTCAGTGTCTCATTTTCCGGTTCTATCTCCTCTCCTCTTCCTCTTGCTCTCAGGGTTCCTCAGGGATCTGTTCTTGGTCCTCTCCTCTTTTCAATCTATACAGCCCCCATTGGACAAACCATCAGTAGATTTGACTTCCAGTACCATCTCTATGCTGATGACACCTAATTATACATCTCCTCCCGAGACATCACTCCTGCCCTGCTACAGTACACCAGTGACTGTCTGTCCGCTGTCTCTGACATCATGTCCTCTCTCTATTTTAAACTAAACCTCACTAAAACGGAACTTCTAGTCATCCCACCATCTACTAGCCGACCTCACCCTGCTATTTCTCTCTCCATGTGTCGCACCACCATAACTTGCCCACTCCTGTCACCTGCACCTCTAGAACATCTCCAGAAACCGTCCGTTTCTCACTGTGGAAACAACTCAAACTCTCTTTGTTGCCTTTATATTTCTCGCCCTTGACTACTTAACTCCTACTTGTTGGTCTTCCTCTCTGTAAACTCTCCCCTCTCCAATCTGTCCTGAATGCAGCAGCCAGGCTTGTCTTTCCAGCCGCTATACTGATGCCCAGGGCCGCCATCAGAAATTTCAGGGCCCCGTACAGTCAAAAAAAAGATATTTGTGAATATTATAAAAAACCTCCACACAATTGCAGCAATGTCTTTTAAATTTATTTTTGGGAATTCACTGAAGTATAAATGATGCGTTATTTTTATGCTGCAGGCCGATACAATGCAGCCGATACCAAACAAAAATAGTTTTTGTTATGTTCTACTACTTTTTTTTTTATTATTATTTGCTTTGCATGGCCATTTTTTTTTACCGAAAACCTTTTTAGGGCTATATTTTTTAGGGCAAGTAGGGAGTTTTACTGGCAAAAATTTTGGGGGACATACAACTTTGAATCCCTTTTTATACCAATTTATTAGCAAAGTAAGGTGAACAAAAAACATAACTGCCTTTTTTTTCGTTTCCTTATTGTAGTGATTTTAATAAATAACATTACATTTTACGATGCAGGACTTTTACAGATATAGAAATACCAATGTCTCTTTTTTTATTCTTTTCAATGATAAATAAGGAAGGGGTTGTTTGATCTTATAATCTTTTTTAAAATTTTTGAATTTCTTTCGGGTACTCGAACACATAATTACTAGTAAAATATGCCACAGCATGTACTAACTCCAATTCTGGGCCCTGGTAGTAGAAGCACACCAGGTTCCGATACAGATGGGGTGGGCAACATTTGTATCATAATACATAAGCATATCTACACACACCTAAAACACACATAACCATACATACACATACTGTATACACATAACCATGCATACACACACCTACATAATCATATATACACACATGTACAAACCAATAATTACAAACCTAGAAACGAACACATACATAACCACACATACACACTCCTAAGAACACACAAACTGTATATACAAAACTATACATACACATGTAAACGTAATCATACATACACCTAAGTATAGTTTTTTGGAAAAGATAGCAAAATGGCGCATTTAATTTTGAATCACAGCAAAACAGTGATAAATGCCATCATTTATTGAGACATCTGAGTATTTACTGTATCTTCAAACAAGATGGCATTATTATTTTTACTGATTTTTTAAATTGCAAAAAAAATTGCAATTTTTCCACAATTTTTCAGAAATTGTGACAAAAATGTGGGAATCTTGCCATCAAATTTTCCCCAAAAAAGAGCAAAAATAAAACGCTTTTTGCCGCGATTTTGCGCAAATCGCGGCCAAAAACGGGGCCCACTTTTGGGACGAAAATTCAGGCAATTTAACATTTTAAACATTGCCGGGTGTAGATGTTAGGTACCTGCAGTGGAGCTGAGTCAGCCTTCTTGGGGGTCAGGGCCCCAAAATGCCCTTTTCTCGCTTCTTCTGGGGCCCCGATGCTGGGTGGGGGCGGGGGCCCCAGGGATTTTTCCTGCACTTCCCGTACAGGGGGCAGAGCCCTCTTCCCCCCCAACCCCCCCGGCCCCGGAGGCCGGGGCCCGGGCCGACACACGCGGAGCCCGGGGGCCCCGGGCCCGACACACCGACAAAACAGGAACCCGGGGGCCCCGGGGGGACAAGGGGCAGGGGCCCCGGGGCCCGGGCCCCACACAGCACAGGACCGGGTTCCGGGTCGACACACCAGGGGCCGGGGGCCCCGGGGGGACAAGGCAGGAAACCGGGGCCCCACCAACACAGCGCAAAGGGGCCCCCAGGGGGCCCGGGGCCCCCCCGACAAACCCCAGGGGCCGGGGGCCTGTCTTTTAAACAAAAGAACGGGGCCCTACTTTTGTTCATTTTACTGAACTTGGGAAACAGGGGGGGCAGCTGCGCCGATATCAGCCGGGCCCCCCTTTTTCACATTTTATCAGGGCCCCCCCACAAACCCGGGACTGGCTGTACTGCCCCATCGGGGGCCCTGCTGATTCCTTTTACCCGGGGTTTGTTTTCTGCCCTGCTGCCTAATTTAGTATAAAAAAACAAAAAATCCTCACTCTCCCCCCCCATAAGGCCCCCACCACAGGCGCACCCCCATAAAATCTCCCCCCCCATCTCGCTACCCCCCTCCCGCGTCTCTCCCCCTCCCGCTACTGTCTAAATTATAAAAATCACTTATCCGAAAACCCCCCATCCCCTCCCCAAAATTTTGAAATATTTTCAAACAGTTCCCCGGAACATTTTACCCCCCCTGTGGGAACAAAACCACACTCACAAACCCTCACAGTTTTTAAGTCGCTCTGAAAACTCAAACTTTTAGACAAGTCTATCAAGACCCTAATTGTTTAAACCCCCCCCCCCAAATTCTGTTTTACCATTCTCATCCCTTTCCTTCCCCCTTTGGGACCCCACAGGGACTTTTCTATATATTT
>JAODAL010070015.1:0-16104 GCA_025379985.1 Phyllomedusa bahiana
GGGCTCTGTCAGGAGGCCAAAACTGGCCCCGGGGGGCGGTAAGGGGGTTAAAACCTAATAAAAACATTTTTTAATTCATACTCCATGCCTCACGGGCTGAAAGCTGAGATTTATTTTTTGAGCGTTTATATATTTTCACTTTTTTTTTTTGATCCACTTTTTCATTTCTTTAAAATCGCTTTTAGACAGCTTTGTTTTTTCACTTTTTCATTTTTCATTCATTTGGGGACAACTTTTTTGCTATTCACTAACTTTTTTTATGTTTTTTCCCTGTTTCCAGCCAGTCTGAATGGAAATAATATTAGGTGCAGCCCCGCACTGCGCCTAAGTCCCGCACTGCGCCTCACACCTGGGGCCCGGGGTGGATTTTCACCGCATGAATGAGCGCACCTCCTTGGGGGCCCGAATTTAGGCGCAGTCCCACACTGCACCAAAAGTCCCCACTGCCCCTTAAACATGGGAGGCGCGGTGGACTTTTACCCCGCTGTATGAGCGCCCTGGGAGCCGACATAATGAGGCCGTTTCACTTTAATGGGCAAAAAGTGCGCTCCAACGCGCGAGCTTCATACATGCCCCCCTAATTTTTAAGATGTCTGTTTAAGCTAAATTTTCCCCCTTGTTTTTTTAAAAGCTGTAGTATGTGGATTTTGGGCAGGGAAAAAATTTTGAAAAAAAAGGGCTATGGGGAACTTGCATAAATTTTTTACGTAGTGATTGGTCCTAGATGCAAAATTATGCAGTTTTAAGCAGTTTCTTTTTAAATTTTCCTTATTTCCCTTTTTTGTACAAATTTTGTTTTCCTTTCGCCAGCTATCCTGCCCCGCCTCTGACAACTGAAGCTTGGCTTTTTCTGCTCCATCTGTCCCCCCTCCCTTTTCTGGTTTCAGTTGCAGCAGAGTGGAAAAAAGGGGAGGGGCTCAATCAGATCATGAGTGAAAAAAGGGGGGAGGCTTAAGTCTTCAAGTAGACAGATCAATAATCTTACTGTTTCGATAGTTAGATGAAAATAATTTCTGCTAATGGAAAGTGTATTGCATAAAAAAAAGGGGGAAACAAAGGCAACTTCAGGACAAAAGGGGGCAAAACACACATTGCTAAGCTCAGTGTGGGTCAAGTGAGAAAATTTTTATGGGTTTCAAAAGAAAAAACTGTGAAGTTTTTGATTAAATGGGGGTAGTGAAGGTTGCAGCATCCTGGAGTTAACCCCATTTGATGTATTCCTTTACATAAGAAAAATCCTGAAATAGGAGCGGCTTGCAAAACCCGGGGGATTGAAAAAATTAATGGAGGAAAGTAGATGCATCCTGAAAAATTTTGGGACAGTGTAAACAATAACAAGTTTAAAAATTTTTCCCAAATCAAAGATTCCCCTGCCTTTAAATAGGCTTCCCTTAGGACAAACCTTTCTATGTGCCTTTTAAGTGCAAAATATAAACAGAATGGGATTGTTTGCTCCCACCTTTCTTAGCCCGAGTAGAGCCATGATACAGTGGTTTGCTTGTTGGGGACGATGGAAGCAAAATTTTGAATTTGTCCCCTGTAATATTATATTTCCCTTCAGCGCCATGCGATGAATGTCCTTCAATTCTCTGGTGTACCAGTGTTCTGGACGAAAAGAGAAAATGGTTTTTCTGAAAGGGTTTGAACAGCCAGAAAAGACTTTGCATTGTATTTTTCTTTTTACCGCATTTTGTTTTCTTTTATCTTTCCTAGCTATGTGGTAAAGTTTCACTTTTTTATTGTTAATTTAAGGGGATGTTGTTTTTCGTTGTTGTAAATTTTATCAAAATTTTTCTACTCAGACAAAATTGTTAGAGTAGTACTTTTTTCCCATTCCTAGAAAATTGTATTGATTTTAAAATAACCCCAATGCAGGATATGGCTGAAAAATCATTAGGATCAGTTGGCTGCAACCTTTTGAATTTTACATTAGAAGAATGCTCCAGAAAACATTCTATACATAATTATTTCTTTATTAAAATCAAATTTTTGCTTTAGTGAACGTAAAATTAGCAGTATTGTTACATGCCAGTTATATGGAATCTAGTCTTTGCTGACCATAAAAAAACAATTATAATATATATGGGATAGCTAAACGTTCCCCATTGTCTGGACTTCGACATGCCTAAACCATTGTATCACCAAGAGAAAATAGATACTTGAAGTGTTGAAAAAGGCTTATCCCCTCTTCTTATGGAAGTAAGCATGCATAGTTAATTTTTGCATGTCTGCATGTTTATTAGAATGTTCAAGGGCCACAGCTGACACTAAAGGTAGTTGTAAAATAGCAGCCATTGTATGCATATGGTTGGTTGTACAGTATGTTGCATTAACTCTGAGCCTCACACAGAGGGAAATCACCACACCACTTCCCTGTTGGCATGAGTTGGCAAAATTTCCAAGGCAATGTAAAGGTACTTTCAGTGAGTGGAGTTGCTTTAATACGGCTAATGCATTAGGAGGAAAGCTGTACCTTGTAGTTTTCTCCCGCTGTACAGGGGTATGGAAAGTATCAGACCCTTTAACCTTTTTCACTCTTGTTCATGCAGCATTTGGTAAGATTCAAAAAAGTTCATTTTTATTGCTGATTAATGCACATCTCGGCAAACCTCTCCCCCATCTTGAAAGAAAAAAACAGAAATGTAGATATTTTTGCAAAGTTATTAAACAAAGAAAAACCGAAATCACATGGTGTAAGTATTCAGATCTTTGCTCAGTATTAGAGTAGGAAGCCCTTTTTGAGCTATACAGTTATGATTTTCTTGGAATGATGACAACCAAGTTTATCACTACATGGTTTTGGGGATCCTCTGCCATTTTCCTTGCAGATCCTCTCCAGTTTCTCTGGTTGGTCTGGTGAGCGTTGGGGACAGCCATTTTCAAGCCTCTCCCGAGTGGGGGAGAGATGCTCAATTGGGTTTAGGTCAGGGCTCTGCTCCCCCGGCCCAGTCAAGAATGGTCACAGAGTTGTTCTGAAGCTATTCTTTGGTTATTTTGCTGTGTGCCTGAGTCCATTGGTCTTGTTGGAAGATGAACATTCGGACCCAGTCTGAGGTCCAGAGCGTCGAGATGTTTTCATCAGGATATTTCTGTACTTGGGCCGCATTCATCTTTCCTTCAATTTACAACCAGTCATCTGTTCCTGCGCTGAAAAAACCTCCATAGCATGATGCTGCCACCACCATGTTTCATGTGGGGATTGTATTGGGCAGGTGTGAGCAGTGCCTGGTTTATCCACACAAAACTGCCTTAGAATTAACACCAAAAGTTAATTTCATCTCATCATGACCAGAGAATCCGTATTTTATCATAGCCTGGAGTCCTTCATTGTGTTTTTTTGCAAAACTGTATGCGGGCTTTCATATGTCTTGCATGTGGAGAGGCTTCGTCGGCCACACTTTGCCTATAAAGCCCCGATGGTGGAGGGCTGCAGTGTGTTGACTTTGTGGTACTTTCCCCCATTCTCCTACTGCATCTCTGGAGCTCAGCCACTGTGATCTTGGGGTTCTTCTTTACCTTTCTAACCAAGGGCTCTTCTCCCACGATTGCTTAGTTTGGCTAGACAGCCAGGTCGTGAAGCGTTGTAGTCCGGTCATACATAACTTCTTCCATTTAAGGTTTTGGTGCCACTGTGCTTTTGGAACTTTGAGTGCTGCAGAAATTCTTTTGTAACCTTGTCCAGATCTGTGCTTTTCCACAGTTCTTTGAGACTCTCGGTTCACATATTTTGATCAAAAGATGTTTAAGCTGCCCACGACTTTCAACGTGATCTCAAAATCGGGCAGTCCTATGCATCTTTACTCTCATTCGAGCCATCAGGCCTCTCACTGGGTCAACCGTCCTCCATTATTCAGAAGAGAAATAAATAATAAAACACCAACTGCAAGCTGCCCTTCTTATGACAAGCCTGTGAGAGTGGGCAGGGGACAGTGAAACCAAATGGAAGCACCCTTCTTCCATATAGGTTAAATCATGTTCACCAAGTATAACGTATGTTTCTGCACACAAAAACATTTTTGAAAAATCGTATGCAAACTCTGGGTGCCACTGGCAGGGGCTGCGGCACACATGTAATTATACTTGTACACACAAAGACCGCGCCTCGGCACACTACAGAAAAAGGGCAAACCACTACGGTGGGAATTCCTAACGAAGCATTTATTCTATCTATCATACATGAATAAACTTTGAACTCTCGGTTCAACATATTTTGATCAAAATGATATTTAAGTGCACGACTTTCAACGTGATCTCAAATGTCCGGGCAGTCCTATGCATCTTTTTTTCTACCTCTCAATCGAGCCAATCAGGCCTCGACTGGGTCAACGTCTCTATTATTCAGAGAGAAAAATAAAAAACACCATCCTCGCAGCTGCCCTTCTTATGACGTCTGTGAGAGTGGGCGGGGACAGAAACCCAAAATGATAAGCACCCCCTTCCTTTTCCTTATTATATTTTAATTTTATTATTTTAATATTAATAAAAAACAAATATATAATTATACAAATTATAATAAAATATATTAAATTTATAAAATTAATATAATATTATAAATTAAAAAAAAAAAATATATTATATAAATAAAATAGATTTAGATATTAAAATAAAATTAATTAATAATTTATTATTAATATTTACTATATATAAAAAAAAAAATTATATTAAAAAAAAAATGAAATTTTAATTATTAAATATATTTAAAAACTTAAAATATAAAATTAAATAAAAATAATAATAATTATAAAAATATAATCTATAAATTAATGAACTTTTATTAAATAAAAAGAAAAGAAAAAATTTAATATAGATTTACTATTTTTAATTATTATTATTATAATTAAAGCTAATATATAAAAATAATAGGTATAATATATTTACATTTAATATTATATAAATTTAAATTAAAAATAATTCACTTTAATTAATTATTTTGTGGTTTAAAATCAATGTACACCAAGTATAAAACGTATGTTTCTGACACAAAAACATTTCGGAAAAAAAGTATGAAAACCTGGGTGCCACTGGCAGGGCTGCGCACACAGGTCAATTATACATGTATCACACACAGACCGTCCGCCCAGAGCACACTACTGCAAAATGGGCAATAAAATACGTGGAAAATCCCTAAAAGAAAGCATTTATGCTAATTATTATACATGAAAATAACTTTGAGACTCTCGGTTCACATATTTTGATTTCAAAATGTTTAAAGCTTGCCCACAGTCGAGTTTTTTCAGTATGATAGTTTGCTTAAATGCTTCTTTAGGGATTTCCACGTTGTGTATTGCCCTTTATGCAGTAGTGTGGGGGGCTGTGGCGGCGGGTCTGTGTGTGTACATGTATAATTAATGTTGTGCCGAGCCCTGCCAGTGGCACCCAGGTTTGATAAGTTTTTTCGAAATGTTTTGTGTGCAGAAACATTACGTTATACTTGGTGTAAATTGATTTTATCCTTATGGAAAGGAAGGGGTGCTTTCATTTTGGGTTTTTCTGTCCCGCCCACTCTCACAGGACCTTTCATAAGAAGGGCAGTTGCAGGTTGGGTGTTTTTATTTTTTCTCTCTGAATAATGGAGGTCGGTTGGACCAGTGTGAGGCCTGATTGGCTCGATTTGAGAGGTAAGATAGGATAGGACTGCCCGATTTTGAGATCAAGTTGCAACGTCGTTGGGGCAGCAAATATCTTTTGATCAAGAAATATGTGGAACTGGAGTCTCAAATTTTTCTTATGTTTGATTGATAGATAAATGCTTCTTTAGGGATTTGTGCTTTCCAAGTAGTGTATTGCCCTTTTTGCAGTAGTGTGCCGCTGGCGGGCGGTCTGTGTGTGTCTTGTATAAATTTTACATGTGTGCCGCTAGCCTCCCTGCTGTGGCACCCAGGTTTGCATTACTTTTTTTCAGAAATGTTTTTGTGTTGCAGAAACATAGTTATACTTGGTGTACATTGATTTTTATACCTATATGGAAAGGAAGGGTTGCTTCCATTTTGGGTGTTTCTGTCCCGCCACCTCTCTCACTGACTGTCATATGAAGGGGCAGCTTGCAGGTTGGGTGTTTTTTATTTTTTCTTCCTCTGAATAATGGAGGTCGGTTGACCCTAGTGTGAGGCCTGATGTGGCTCGATTGGAGAAGGTAAAGTTAGCAATAGGAACTGGCCCGATTTTGAGATCACGTTGAAAGTAGTGGCTGCTAAACATTTTTGATTCAAATATGTGAACCGAGAGTTCTCAAAGTTTTTTCATGTTTGTTAGTTTCCACAGTTCTGTCTCTGAGATCCTTGGGGGCAGTTTCCTTTGACCTCATGATTCTCATGTGCTTCTGGACATGCGGTGTGAGCGTGTGAGGTCTTTCATTGACAGGTGTGTGCCTTTCTTTTCAAGCGCCAGTCAGTTTAATTAAACACAGTGGACTCCTATGATGAGTATAACATCCACCCCCCCCCCTAGGAGGGATCAGAAGGAAAGGACAGATGAGTTAAATATGAGTATCACAGCAAGGGTACTGTATACTTATGACCATGTGATATTTCAGTTTTTACATTCTGTTTTTTTATTTCAAGATGGGGGGTGCTGAGATGCAAAATTAATGCGCAAAAAAATGATCTTTTTTGATCTTACCAAATGGCTGCAATGAAACAAAGACGTGAAAATATTTAAGGGGCGAATACGTTCCGTACCCACTGTATATGGTGGGAAAAACAGCTTCTGTTGCTGGCACCATAGATGTGCCATTTAGGTTCCTGGAAATTTTATCTATGTGAACCAATCATATACATACATTGGTGGCAGGTGTCAGCTATTGCACCTGAAAACCCTAATCAAACATGTAGACTTGCCTAATATTAAGTTCGCATGCTTACTCCTCATAGGAAGAGGGGATAAGCCTCTTTCAAAACACTTTCAAGTCTCTTTTTCTCTTGAATTTAGGCTCAACCAGCAGCTAATATAAGTATATGATTGGTTTTTACAAGGAAGTTCCCCATAGAATTTTAAGAGTGGCAAATTTCCTAGTCACTGTAAGGGCATTTGCATGTGCAAAAACAGAAATTGTGTACCACCAACATACAGCGGAGCCCAACTGTAAGGTATAGCTTGCCTCCTGATGCTTGGGCCAGGATATTGAAATGGTACGCATTTCTGTGGATCTCACCCCTCTAATATGTGCTCTGTCTAATCATCATGATATATATGTCTATTGATGTTTGTTGTCGCATATTTCTGTGGATCTCCACCCCTCAAACTGTGCTCTGTCTAAACTCCGGCTTATATCTGTCTTTTTGAATGGTACGCATTTCTGTGGATCTCCACCCCTCAACATGTGCTCTGTCTAAATCTCCTGCTATACTTTGTCTATTGAATGGTACGCATTTCTGTCGGTCTCCACCCCTCAACATCGTGCTCTGTCTAAATCTCGGCTATATATGTCTTATTGATTGGTACGCATTTCTGTGGATCTCACCCTAACATGTGCTCCTGTCTAAATTCTGGCTATATTATGTTTATTGAATGGTACGCATTTATGTGGGTTCTCCACCCTCAAATGTGCTCTGTTTCTAAATCTCTGCTATATATTGTCTTATTTGAATGGTACGGTTCTGTGGATCTCCACCCTCAAATGTGCTCTGTCTAAATCTCTGCTAATATGTTTATTGAATGGTACGCATTTCTGTGGATCTCCACCCTAACTTGTGCTCTGTCTAAATTCTGCTATATATGTCTTATTGAATGGTACGCATTTCTAGGGGATATCCACCCCTCAACATGTGCTCTGTCTTAATTCTCTGCTATATATGTCTTATTGATGGTACGATTTTGTGATTCCAACCCCTTCAACATGTGCTCTTCTAAATTGCCATGCTATATTTGTCTAATTGAATGGTAGCATTTCTGTGGTCTCCACCCTCAACATGTGCTCTGTCTAAATCTCCTGTCTATTGTCTTATTGAATTGTTACGCATTTTTGATAAACTTTAGTAGTTAGGCTGATCTCCAGCTGTGACGAGGCATAATTGTCTACCATATCACTTTTCATTCTTTCCTTCTGCTCACCATAATCCTCCCCCCCTACTCCCTATTTCACAACTGGTAAGAGTAGCAGGCTTGCTATTTAAGCATGCACTAGTCAGTCTGACTTTTGATCTGGTCTGTGCACTTCCTTTACGTGCATCTCATTATGTGTACTATTTGCCGCATTAACACCAGATTTGAAAACCAGAAGTGAACCTAAGGGAACCAAGACCCTTCCCAGCTCACTCAAACAGCACCCAAATATGCACCTCTCTGCCACTATTATCCACAGCTGCCTTATCATCAAACTCCTTGTCTCCCTTCAGATCGATCCGCGTAGCAATGGATTCCATATCTCCCTTCTGTCTTACCTCAACCTACTCAATCTTCACCTCTTCCGACATCATTAAGGGGACTTTCTCAAAAAACCAACACAACCACCTCTTCCTTTATCCCACACACACTCCTACATCTCTACGCTTCTCCATCGTTTGCCGGGGAACCAGATCTTCCCATCCAGGGCCACCTCAGCGCATACCCACTGTTTCAGGCATCTCTCACAGGACCAAGCAGGCACCACACTTTATCAACCACACAAACAATCAAAACCATTCCCCTCACCCTGCAGCACCAATAAACCTGCCTGGAGCCCTCTGGAAATGCACGTTCTGTGTGCAACCAAGATTCCCTTCATACTCGACCTCTTTTCTCAAGCAATCTCACCTTCCTTGGATTAACAGATACATGGGCTGACTCCCACTGACACAATTCCCTGCTGCACTTCCCATGGTGGGCTTCCCAGTTTACCCACACCCCCGCCCTGGCAGTAAAATGGCGGAGGTGTCGGCCTTCTTTGTCAGATACTGTTCCTTTCTCTCCATTCCACCAGTTACTTCCCTCACCCTCCCCTCCTTCGATCACCGCGGGGGGGGGGGCTGCATTCTTGTCCGCCATCTACTCCCCCTCCAACATCCAGTGGCTGTTGTCTACCGACCCCCGGGCCCTGCACCTACCTCCTTGACCACTTCGTTATGGCTACTTCACTTTCTTTCCAACGAACCCTACCCACTATTATCATGGGAGATTTAACATTCTCTCGATACACCCCACTCCACTACTAACAAAATCCTGTCACTCCCTCTTCCTTTGGCCTCTCCAGTGGACCTCTGGAGCCACTCATAAAGATGGCACCATGGCCCTATCTTCACCCCCTTTTTCCCCCCCTTTTAAAACCCCTCAATCTTCCCCCCTATCTCGCCCACAACCTGTCATTCCCTCCATCACCATCCACCTCCCCCTGCACCAAATTAGTACCCCGCGGGAACCTACAAAACTCAAACCCTTGCACTCTCCTGACTCTTTTTTCCCCCTCTTTTACCATATCCTCATTTGCTGACCCGAGCAGCCCCCCAATTTACAACAACAAAATCACCTCCCTTTTTATGCTGTCGCTCCCTCCACACAACAGAACCCCAAAAAATAACAGAAAACCCCCGGGCACACAGACTCCCCCAAAAAAAGTGGGGGCCCAGATTTCCGAATCGCCGCGGGAGAAAACCGCTCCCCCACTGATTTTCACTTCTTTAAAAAGAATCATCCCAAAAATTTTAAACCCGCATTTCCCAGCCAAACAAGACTATTTCCCAATTCATATCTCCCTGCCCAAAACCCCCAGAAAAATTTTTAACACCTTAAACCACTCTCCTGCGTCCACCCAGCACCCCCTCCCCCATCTCTCCTTTTAGCAACGATTTGCAACTCACTTCCATAATAAAATAAATTCATCAGACAAAGCTTCACCCCCCCAGCCCACAGCCTACCTCTATTCCTGCAGTGTCCCCCCCCGCCCACCCCTGTACCTGCTCATGACTATTCCCCCTTTCTCCCCCCTCCCCCGGTCCTCCTGCAAGCTTTCCTCTACGTCCCAAAAGAACCCCACCACCTGTAGCTTTACCCACTGCCCTCTCCCTATCCCTGCCCCTTATGTGTTTTATCCCCAGCCTCACCCATCTCTTCAATTTCATTAACCTCTGGCATCTTCCTTTCCCCATTTAAACTTGCGACCATCACCCCACCCAAGAAACCACTCTTGAACCCCCCTCTTGTCCAACTAGCCCATCTCACTGCTCCCATTCGCCTCTAAACTCCTTTACAACACGTCCCCTTCAACTTTCTCCCATCTCTCCCCAACTCTTCCTTGACCCGCTCCAATCGGGCTTCCGTCCCCACCACTCTGAAAAGCCCCAACCCAAATCACAACGACCTAGCAAAATGCCAAAACCTCACGCCCCTACTCTGTGCTTCCCTCCTGACTGTCCCCCTGCCTTTGACCCTCGACCCGCCCTCCTGCTACAAATCCTCCTCCCTTTTTGGGATCACGGACTTTGGCCTTTCTGGATCTCCTCACCTCATTCGGACATTTTGATTTCCACTTCGTCACCTCCCCCCCCGCCCTCTTCTTTGGTTCCCCAGGGGGTTCTGTCTGGGCCCCCTACTCTTTTCTATCTACACTCTTGGCCTCCGGTCAGCTCATAGCATCACACGGCATTTTCAATACCAACCTGTATGCTGGATGATACCCAACTCTACATCTCCGTCCCAGTAATCCCTCTCTACTCTCCCATCCCTGACTGTCTGTCCTCCATTCCTCCATCTACTCCTCCCCCGTCTCTAAAACAAACGTGGAGAAAACTGAAATTCATTATCTTCTCCACCGCCCACTCCATCTCACCACCCGATCTTCTATCACTGTATAATCGGCTACACTCTCTCACCATGCACCACAGTTCCGCTGCCCTTGGATAATCTTTTGACTCCAATCTGACCTTCAAAACCGCACATCCACACCCTCACCTCTGCCCTGTCACCTCCACCTAAAAAATATTTCCATAATCCGTCTCATTTCTTAACTCTGAACAGCACAAAAATGCAGGTCCATGCCTCGTCATCACACGCCTTGACTACTGTGCAACACCTCCTCTGTGGCCTCCCCCCAGCTAGCACCCTCGCCCCCTCCAAACCATCCTTAACTCCTGCTGCCCGTCTGATTCACCTCATCTCCACGCTACTTCCCCTCCTCTCTCCCCACCTGCCGATCCCTTCACTGGCTCCCCGATTGCCCAGGCGCATCCAGTTCACAAAAAACAAAGCTAGCAACTTTGATCGACAAGGCTCTCCATACCCTCTCCCCCATCATATATCTCTGCCTAATCTCTAATTACCTCCCCTCACGCAACCTCCGCTCCTCACAGGACCCTCTCCACTGCTCTCCTGCTTATCACCTCCTCACATAACCGTCCTCCAAGATACTTCTCTCGTGCTTACCCCCGACCTTTGGAACCACTGCCCCAACACCTCAGACCTCTCCCCCACTCTCACCGCTTCAAACGAACCTGAAAACCTACCTCTTCAGGTTTGCCCTATAACCAACATTAACCGTGTCGCACCCCCTCCGCCCCACAAACATGTCTGACCCCTCACCTCCTGTTCTCTTCAACGCCCTTCCCTGTAGATTGTAATGCCCTCCGCGGGCATGGACCATTCTTTCTCCCTCTTACCAGTTGTTAGTCACTTAGTTCACTTTGTAATTGTTTGACCAATGTTATTTATGTACCCGCCTGAAATGTACAGCGCCCTGGAATCAAGGGCGCTCCAAAATAAACGATAATAATAATAATAATAATAATATATATGTGACCAGTATATACTAGATACTTATCCTCCATATTCAATTACATATACACTGCAGATTCCATACATTAATGCAAACCCAAACCTAAAGATCACATATACATGGAGATTATACAACCTGAACCTCATCCTTACATTCATGTATCCCGACTCATTTCCCCCCTTTTCTTTTCTGTCAATATGTCCGGGGTTCATCATGGGAATTCTCAAAGGCCCAATCAGCATGCAGCGCTTCAATCGCCTAATCAGGTACCGGCAGCAGGTAAAAGATGTCCCACCATAGCAATACACTATCTGCTCTCTTCCCTTAAATAAGCCACATACCATAAACTTCGCCGCTCCTAGCGGCTCTAAACCCGTCCTACACTACGCATTTCGGAAGTGCGCACTATTGCCATGATACCTGAAAACTACTTGCTTTTCGGCGTCCATGTCGAACTCACAGGTGCGCGTGTCAGACTAGGCGCACCCACCGCCGTCGCTATGTAGACCTGTAACATCAACGTGTATACAAGCACCAGTGGCGGCATGACGGAGGGTCCCCGGTTACTACGGAGCTTCGGGGACGCATATCTCAGGTCGCTCCCTCATATAACCACATAACTAGCGCACCCGCAACTTTTCCCGGCGCGTCCACCTTTACACGCGCTTGTCTTAATAAAAAGGCTAAACCGCGCTCTTAACATTAAATTGTGCCTGCCTAGTATCAAAACACTGTAGCATTTTCTTATGATTTATTTAGAACCAACCAACCTTATATTTTAATTCAGGATAAGTACTCTAACATCATATGTCCATGATAGGTATGTGGACCCATACCAATTGAGTGCCATAGGGATAAGATACAGAAAAAAATGAATGATTTAATCCAGTGAACACTGATAAAATAAATTGGATTAGATAAGTGATATGAGCTTTCAGTGCCCAAAATAAATCACACAAGAGATATTCCACAACCAGTCTCCCATACCGAATCAGAAAAGAAACCAACCATAATGTAGGGCTTCATCTTAGCCATATGGCTCTGTGATTTAATTCATAAATTCTATTCAGCTTCTTTTCGCAATAGTTTCTTATCAAAATCGCCACTATCTAATGTTGGCTCTTATTGTTCAATACACACAAAAGAAACCACCGAAGAGGTAAACCTTTATCTCCTCCCAAACTGTTAGAAATGGGTGTCTCCGTCTGGTCTAACATCCCAATGTGTTCCTATGACATGTAATCCTAAACCTGCTGCCGGATCGTCTTGCCTATATATTGTTTTCCCACATAAGCAACCACACAGGTACACAACAGCTTGGCTAAGCAGGAAGAAATCACGATCATATAGATTCTCCCCTGTTATACTGCTCTTAAACTCATTTGTCTGGGATATGTTGACTCACAGGCTGCACCAACTTCCACACACTATACATTCCAAGGGGCTTCCTGTCCAGCCATGTTCCCGCCACCGCTGGAGGAACACAAGTACGCAACGGACAAACTGTCCCAAAGAGATCTTCCCCTCCTGTAATTTATCAGGGGATTTTTGGGAGAAATCTCAAGCAAGTCCTTATCTGATCTAAGGATCCCCCAATGCCTGCGTAGGATTTTCATGATCTCATTATTCTTTTCGTCAAACGTCCCTATCACCCTAAACTCTATGGGTTGCTCCTTAGATTTATTATAGTTTGGGTTCAAGAGACCAATTCGATCTCTGGTCAAAGCGTTCTTGAAAGCTGGTTTTAATACAGAGGAGGGATATCCTCTCTCCAGGAATCTGTCTCGTAATTCTCCTGCCTGCGAAAAAAATTGTTACTTTTAACATTTTTCCGAATTTGAGATACTGCCCCTTTTGGGGAATCCCTTGTTTGGGCTCCTAGGATGATTAAAATTCCCCTTTCGAAACTGTTCATCGCTTTTTCCCTTGCGAGGGGTGACAGTTTTAAAAGATCCCCCATCCGCCTTTAAAAAAATTTAAGGTCCAAAAATGAATCCCTTTTTTGAATTCAAAGGAAAAATCTGAGTCCAATGTCTTTTAACATTAAAGCCCTCCACAAATGACAAAACGACCCCCCCGGCCCTCCCACCACAAAGACTTTGTCTATTTATCTTCCCAAAAACGGATTTTGTTTGCGGGGGTTTCCCCCTTATCCTCCCGAACACCACCCTTTCCCAACCCCAGAATAAATTGGGGGCATACGTGGGACCCAAAAGGGCTCCCCATAGCTCCCCCCTGAGGGGTGTAGACCCGGGGTCCGAAGAGGAAATATTGGTTTAAGTACAAATTCCAAAAAACTCCACACAATTTTTATGTCTCCAAACTGATTTCCCCTCTATTCTAAAAAAATTCCACTGCTAGCAGGCCCCATGGTGTGGAATGGCAACAGTGCCTCCCATCCTTGAGGCCGCTGCCCCCTGGTCAACCCTTTTCCCCCTCTAATTTGGTAAAAAAAACCCTTGTCCCTCAAAAAGAGGGCAATGCAACAAAAAAAAATCTTTCAGAATCGTTAATATATCCCACTTTGGGGCAAAGAATACCACACTATCGGGTGCCCTTTTAGAGGGGATAACCCTTATAAAATTTTGGAAGTGAGTAAAAGGTGGCGAAATTGGGTTTATTTTGGGAGAGGAAACCATTCATCCCCAGAAGGAGTCCCTCATCCAACCCCCGAAAACAATCTTCTCAAGTTTAAAGCAATTGCCTGTTGGGGTCCTGATCTAAAGGGCATACCCCATTAATTTTCCAAGAGCCCACTAACAGGGAAAATAATCTTTATAGTCCATTTAAAACCATGTTACCTCCTTTATTCGATGGTTTTCACGTTTTATCATCCGACTAACCCCCATCATTGCCTTTATCCTTTTTTTGTTAAATTTTTACACATGTTCCCCCGCGAAGGCTCCCGGAAGTGCCTCCAGATCTCTTTTAACCATTTGACAAAAACACTATTTCTGGAGTTTCTTTGGGGGGGGGGTTTATTACTTTTTTAAATTTAAGATTTTTTGTGGTCCCCCCCTATCCTCCATGACGTCCTCCCCCTAGCGGACGACCAAAGCCTTATTCCGGAAATTTAGAGTCAATTCCCAATTCCCCTTTTCGATCTTGCATCATTATTTTTTTTTAAAAAATTTTTACCACTTTCTTCCGAACGAATAATTAATGTCTTTCACCCAAATTAAAAATTTGTTATATTTCGTCGTGGGGGGACAAAGAAAGGCCCTTGGGTAATACAAATTCACTTGTGTCAGGGTCTCTGAGAAAGATTAAAATTATTTGGTTTTTTTTTTTTTTTTTTTTCCCCCGCCCTTTTTTTCCTTCCTTGGGGCTGTTTGATTACTCTCCCTCAGGGTGCACTTGGTCCCCCCTTTTTGTTCTAAAAAAGGAGGGAATGAGGAGACAAGAGGAAAAGGGTGACGACATATTGGAAAAGGGATAATATGATTTTTAAAACCCCTGGGTATCTGGTTTCGAATTTCCCCTAACTTTCCCCCCCAGTTTCCTTTTTGTTTAAAAACCCCCCTCTCCTTCCGGGCCCCGATCATAGTTTCCCCTATATAGGTCCCCCCCCCCCTTTTCTAAAGTCCTCTGATGATTATCGCTATCCCCACCCCCCAATCAGAGGAAGAGATTCGGGTTTTTTTACTTTTTCTCTCATATAGGTGGGCAAAAGCCCTACCTTCCTTAAAATCACCCAGGTCACGGAGTTTCTGCTTTTGTTTTCGTTCCCTCCCCCTGTGTGTATTTTTCAATAAATTTTTCCAAAAATTGTTTCCCCCGTCCGGGAAATCTCCCCCTTAAATTTTTTTGCAGATTCAATGATTTTTTCAACTAAAAAACCTTGTTCCACTCTTTATAACCTTTGGGGGGCCTGGGTCTAACAAGGGAGTTACCCGTGATCTTAATCCTTTCAACTATTTTTTGACCCCTTATAGTTTAGGCAATGGGTTTTCCCCCCAAAAAGACTTTTTAAAATTTTCCCCCATAAGCAAAATAAAGCTCTTTAAAAAAAAAAAGAATTCAAATATACACTGTTTTTTACTCTCGGGGTTTGACTACTCTCTAAAAAAAACTTTTGAAAATCTTGCATCCCATTTTTTCCGAATTTTGAGACTCCAGAAAAAATTCCCTTTTTTAAACAGAAATCCTGAATCACCTAAAATGGAAAAATAAAGATTTTATACAACAAAAAATCACGAAAAAAACAAGCAAATCCCAACCTAAAATATGCCTTTTTTTAAATTTTTTATTAAAAAAACAATAACCACTCAAAATCCAAAAGTGAAGAATAACAAACTAATCCTAACAATTGGGGCTAATTTCGGGATAACTTTACCCTCCCAAAGTCCTATTACAATCTACCCATCAAAAGTCGGTAACGTCCCCAAAAAGGACGGCCCAACACTCTAAAAAACCCCCGCCCA
>JAODAL010070016.1:0-16104 GCA_025379985.1 Phyllomedusa bahiana
ATTTTTGGGGCTGAGCTCCTGTGATGCTCTCTCTCTCTCTGCAAATTGTTGTCTCATGTTTCATAGTTTGTAAGGCAAAAAAAAGACAAGTCTCCATTATTTTAGCCTGTTGTGCAAAGGGTTTTGATCAGGGGAAAGGGAAAAAACCCCAAAATGGGGAACCAATTTGCCTCTTTTTAGGGAAAAAATTCCTTCCTGACTCCAAAATCTGGAATCAGAAAAAAATCCCTGGGGATAATGACCCCTCTCCTAAACCCTGTCACTATAACCTGTCACATTATTACGTCCAAAATGCATCCAAAACCCTTTTGAACTCGGTTATAAATTCACCATGAAAAGTTCCTCTGGCAAGAATTCCATAGTCTCACTGCTCTTACAGTAAAAAAACCCCTTTTCTATGTTTATGTAGGAAACTTTCGTTCCTCAGACGTAAAGGGATGCCCCTTGTTTAGATACACCCTGGGTATAAATAAATCTTGGGAGAGATTCTATATTGACCTTTGAGTATTTAAACATATTTTTTTATGTCCCCTGAACCCTTCTTTTCTCAAAACTAAAAAAACCCTAATCTTGTCAATTTTCGGGGTATTGTAGCCCACCGTCTTTTATTTTTTTTTGTTGCCCGCCTTTGCCCTGTTAAAGCTCTACAATGTTTTTCTGTGCATGGTGCCCAAACTTTCACAATATTCCATGTGTAGTTAACCGTGACTTGTTAATGGGAATAATGTTTCTATGTGCATCTTTGCCCCCTTTTTTAATGACCCCCATGATCCTATTTGCTTTGGCTGTGCTCCCTACATTGGCGCTACAATTAAGTTTAGTCCACCGGGGATTCCCAAGCCTTCCCCATGTCACTTTTACCCATGTTTTTTCCATTTAAATTAATCATGTAATGGATTTCTCTTCCCCTGTGCATAACCTTGCTTTCTCCATTTTAAAACCCTCATCTGCTTTCCCCGCCCAGGCCCCAATTATCCCGACCCTTTGTTAAAAACATATTATCCTCTATTGTGTTGATTACTTTACGGCTTTGTATCTCTGCAAAAGATCGATATTCTACTGTGTATTCCCCGTGTAAGACATTAAAAAATGTTAAAGAGGATAGGGCCCATACTGACCCGTGGTACCCCATGTAAAAGCGTCCAGTCTAGTATGTACCTTTAATTTCTACCTTGTTTTCTATCAGTGAGCCAGTTACTTACCCCCTTGCACACATTTTCCCCCAGCCCAAAGGGCATTCTCATTTTTTTTTTACCAACCTTTTATGTGGCACCGTATCAAATGCTTTAGAAAAATCTAGATATATAAACATCCGTGCCTCACCCCGATCCAGTCTAGCACTGACTTCCTCATAGAAGCTATGAGATTAGTCGACAGGACCGATCCTTCATGAACCCAGCTGGAACGGCGTTATACATTTATTTTCAGTGAGATACTCCAGGGATAGCATCTCTGAGAAAACCTTCAAACATTTTACCTACAACAGAGGTTAAGCTTACTGGCCTATAGTTTCCTGGATAAACTTTTTGACCCTTTTTGAATATTGGCACCACATTTGCTTAGGGCGCCAATCCTTTGGGACAGGGCAACTGACTGTGATCGGGCTGAGCCCCCTGCGATGCTTTCTCTCTCTGCCGACTTGTTGCCCTTCCTCAGGCGACTGACTGTATCTGGCTGAGCTCCCTGTGAGCTCTCTCTCTCTTCACTTGTTGTTCTCCAGGCATGACTGATTGTGATCTAGCTGACCTCCCTGTGATGCTCTCTCTCTGCACACTTGTTGTCTCCTCCAGGGCAGACTGACTGTGATCTAGCTGAGCTCCCTTGATGCTCTCTCCTCTCTCCCACACTTGTTGTCTCCTCCAGGGCAGACTGACTGTGTTTCTTAGCTAAGCTCCCTGTGATGCTCTCTTTCTCTGCACACTTGTTGTCTCCTCCAGGACAGACTGACTGTGATCTAGCTGAGCTCCCTGTGACGCTCTTGTTGTGGTAATTGTGGTAATTGTAACTGCTATATAAGTTGATAATTAAGGCCTCCATTTTACATTGATAAGCCGCCGCCATTTTAGATGAAGCTGTGATTCATTAAAATCATTTTGACGGGCTGACACTTCAGTATAAAAACATGGATTTTAGCTAGAGCATCAGTTATGACTTTAGAAGGCATAGTATTTGTATAACCACAGAATGAGGGTCAGAATGACCTAAAAATGTTCTTTTCTCAAATACTGTATCTAGGTGAAATGTTATTTCGGATTAATGATTATACTATGTTATAAGCTGTCAGCATATTGTAATGAACCTGATTAATAGTAATGCAAGGCACACCTTATGAACCCCTTTTGGTTGGATCATAATGAAGCTGTACACTGATTGGATTGTTATGTAACCACCTATTTTTAATGAACACGCCTGAAGCATTTTAAAAGGTGCTGTAAATTATAATAAAATTATTCTGATCAAACCTTGATCTGGATCCAACGCCTTGTCATTTGATCGTGGAAGACTGAGCAGGCCCAAAGCCTGGGGATAGATTCCACAACATTTTGGTGTTTCTGCCCGACCAAGATACCCAAGCTGACGGGGGACAACAGACAAATTGGAAGCAGGCTTGACGGGGGAGAACCCGTTTATTCTGGCCAAAGTGGTGATTTTTTACTACCTTTAATATCGGCTTCTCTCTAGCAAGCTTTATTCTGGCTCTGTTTCCAAGTCAAGGGTACTCTTGTTGATAGTATAGATGTTAAATTTAATAATATAGTATACTGCTTCACTCTTCCATGTATCGTAAGTAAAACCGGTTATAGAGTTTATAGTGTTATAGAGTTATATAGAGTTATAAGTAATATAGTTTTGTTTTTGCTTGTTGTATTTTTAAAGTATTGATTTTTCTAGGAATCTGGTGTTTGTATAGTAACAATTGCCAAATTGGCTTTGTGTTCTCTCTCTCTGTTTTTTTGCTTAGGTGCACCTGCCATCTTGTGGTGAGAAATATTAGTGCTTTAATAATTGATTGTTTTTATGCATTTCTTGTGGATATATTGATTGGTATACTCATTTTTAGGTTTGCAATATATATATTGTTTTTTGATTCATGAATACTATTTAGCTGTAAGTATAACTGTTTATCACAACAAGCAACGTATACAGGTATAAGATAAGAATTAAGTTAGTGGAATAGTAATTTTATTTTACTTTGATTGTATTGTGTATTATTGAGACAAAAGGCATTACCACAATTTCCATAAGTTGTCAAATTTAAGCAATAGTGAAAAAGATTCACTGAAGCACAGGGTGCTTGGGGAGTGCAGAAAAGAGGAACATTTGTATACAAAAAACCACTGGTTGATCTGACGAGATCCATAAATTTTTTTTCCCCCGTAAAAAGAGGCTTTGAGAAACAGTGATAAATGGGTAACACTTGCAGAAAAGAGAGTTCTTTCCTGCAAGATCCCAAAGGAGAAGGGGAAAATCAATATGTTTTGTATACAATTCATAGCCCAATGACTCATATGTTAAAAACATATGGAGTAAATGTACACCATTATTGGAAAAATTGGAAGTTGTGTATGCCTGAACTGCCTGATGAAGGGACATGGAACTTAGAGTTATTAAAAATGATATAACTTCTTTTTGTAAAAAATAAAAAAAGAAACAGAGAGTGTTTATAATTGGATTTAAATGAGGCCAGATGCACCCAAAAGAAAGCTTCAGAAAAATTTCCCTTTGATAAACACTAGTTTTAAACACCCACAGTCCCTGCAAAAAAATTCCGCCATAGCAAAATACGATAAACCACAACAGCTAATGAGCATGACTGACGAAGATGATGACATCTTCACTTGTCTAGTGCATAGTATACGCAGTCAGATCAAAAGAGATCTTACTGTAGCACTTTCCAAGGCAGACACAAGCATCACTGACACTGACCCCAGCTCTTCAAAAATGGAGACTTCACTACAGACACCCCAAAACATCAGAAAAGTGATCACATAGTCTCAGCCATATACCCATCTCTTTCCTATAGCTTCATCACCTGTATTTGCTAGTGCTCCACTCCTGGAATCTCCTAGGAGTGGACAAAAAGAGGAGGTCATGGATACATTAAAGGATAAAAACACTACATTGGGAGATAATTCCTCACTCACGGGCGCATTCACTCCCCTGCCACATAAAAGTATACATCATAATTTGCTATTACATCCACCAGCATATGATATACATGTCTCAAGTCCTTTAATGGGAACGGGATACACTCCCAAAATTTACACCTCGAACATCTTAGAAGGTGGGAGGACACGTAGTGGGATTTAAAGGAGGGAACAAAAAAGTTGAATCCAATACAGACAATCACAGGCCCGAAAGGAGAGGAATGGACCATGAGAAAGCCATATACGCCAAGTGATTTGTTAGGCCTAGCAAAGCAAGTAGGAGATTATAAAAAGAATCCAAAAGAAGCTTGGGAAATTAATCCAATAAGATGTTTGTAACTCATAGCATGATAGGAAAGGATGTAATGCAGCTATTGCCACTGTTATTTTACACCCAGAAAATAAGAACCTTCTTAAGAACACTGCTTATGGGAGGAGCCACCCAATCTTCATGCAGACCCTCAGATAGCCTGGAATATTATTATGAAAAAATTACTTTGATGAGTTTAAGAGAGAGCAGACTGGAAAGCCATTAATGATATTCAGCAAGAGGCCAAGGGAAACTGTTAGGGAATACCACCAAAAGGTTTAGGAAAAATTGTTAAAGAAAACAGTGGTGATCGTGATTTAAATGAATAGTTGCTATGAGACCTTTACTTACTCAAACATTTGTACAGGGATTGCTTAAACATCTTAAAGCCAGGGTTTAAACCCTTCAAATCCCAATTGGAAGTCACTAAGCATGCGAGATATTCTCAGCAATCTTTATGCCCATGAAGTTAACTTAGAACAGGCAAAACTAAAAAAAGAGGAGAAATTGATGCAGTTAAAACCGAGAAAGGAAATATGTAAATCCCAGAGGTAGGGTAAGATTTAATACTTCTTTTGCCACCCAGGCACATCCTACTTCTATTCCTTACAGGTCTCCAGAGGACTCACGTTTGTTTCAAATGTTCAGAAGTTGGGCATTTTGCCCCGAGACTGCCAGCAGCCTAAGAAGGGAAAGCCAAACCCAGACCCGTAGCCAGAGGGGACTTCTGACTAGACTTGGAAGCTGAAAAACCCCAAGAACCAGTGGTATTTGACGCATTTTTACTTTCACACCATAACTCTGCTTTTTCACAGGAGGTACTTGTGAGGTTGGATGGAGAACAAGTCCCTTTCCTGATCGACACAGGCGCTGGATTATCTCTAATTAACAATGATTTTCTTCCAGCTACCCAGAAAAGTTTTATCGGCGTAGGTGTAAGTGGTAAAAACTAAACAATATCCAATATCACAAAGCACTTCAGTCACAATAGGCCCCATCACTACAGAACAAAATTTTTCATCTGTCGCAGACACACCGCTCAGTTTACTGGGAAGGGACCCTTCTTCTGTAAGTTTTGGATGTACAATCTTTTGTACACCTGATGGTATTCACATGCAAGTTCCCATTGAGAATACAGAGGACGCGGTATACCTGCTGTATGCTGGAATGGTTAATGACCAGCCAGCAAAGGAAGGAGCCATATTAGACCCAGAAGTTCTGTCCATGCTGCAGAACATTCCTGAACATCTGTGGAATATTGATTCTACAGAAGTAGGGCTCTCAGTTTCTCTGCAAACTTGTTGTCTCCTCCAGGGCAGACGGACTGTGGTCTAGCTGAGCTCCCTGTGACGCCCTTTCTCTGCACACTTGTTGTCTCCTGCAGGGCAGACTGACTGTGATCGAGCTGAGCTCCCTGTGACGCTCTCTCTCGGTTTCTCTGCACACTTGTTGTCTCCTCCAGGGCAGACGTACTGTGATCTAGCTGAGCTCCCTTTGACGCTCTCTCTCTCGGTTTCTCTGCACACTTGTTGTCTCCTCCAGGGCAGACTGACTGTGATCTAGCTGAGCTCCCTGTGATGCTCTCTCTCTGCACACTTGTTGTCTCCTCCAGGGCAGACTGACTGTGATCTAGCTGAGCTCCCTGTGATGCTCTCTCTCTCTGCACACTTGTTGTCTCCTCCAGGGCAGACTGACTGTGATCTAGCTGAGCTCCCTGTGACGCTCTCTCTCTCTCGGTTTCTCTGCACACTTGTTGTCTCCTCCAGGGCAGACTGACTGTGATCTAGCTGAGCTCCCTGTTATGCTCTCTCTCGGTCTCTCTGCACACTTGTTGTCTCCTCCAGGGCAGACGGACTGTGATCTAGCTGAGCTCCCTGTGACGCTCTCTCTCGGTTTCTCTGCACACTTGTTGTCTCCTCCAGGGCACACTGACTGTGATCTAGCTGAGCTCCCTGTGACGCTCTCTCTCGGTTTTTCTGCACACTTGTTGTCTCCTCCAAGGCAGACAGACTGCAATCTAGGTGAGCTTCCTGTGTTTCTCTCCTGCGCTTTGGAGTGGAATCAGAGAAAGCAAACCCTCTGAACATCACATTGCTTCAATGTTGCAAAACAGTACCAGTATCCTCTGGGGCTGAGGGCTCCTGAGTATCCTCTGGGGCTGAGGGCTCCTGGGTATCCTCTGGGGCTGAGGGCTCCCGGGTATCCTCTGGGGCTGAGGGCTCCCGAGTATCCACTGGGGCTGAGGGCTCCCGAGTATCCTCTGGGGCTGAGGGCTCCCGAGTATCCTCTGGGGCTGAGGGCTCCCGAGTATCCTCTGGGACTGAGGGCTCCCGAGTATCCTCTGGGGCTGAGGGCTCCCGAGTATCCTCTGGGGCTGAGGGCTCCCGAGTATCCTCTGGGCTGAGGCTTTCCATATCCTCTGGGCTGAGGGCTCCCGAGTATCCTCTGGGCTGAGGGCTCCCGAGTATCCTCTGGGGCTGAGGGCTCCCGAGTATCCTCTGGGGCTGAGGGCTCCCGAGTATCCTCTGGGACTGAGGGCTCCCGAGTATCCTCTGGGGCTGAGGGCTCCCGAGTATCCTCTGGGGCTGAGGGCTCCCGAGTATCCTCTGGGGTGAGGGCTCCCGAGTAAACCTCTGGGGCTGAGGCTCCCGAGTATCCTCTGGGCTGAGGGCTCCCGGGTATCCTCTGGGGCTGAGGGCTCCCGGGTATCGTCTGGGACTGAGGGCTCCCGAGTATCCTCTGGGACTGAGGGCTCCCGAGTATCCTCTGGGACTGAGGGCTCCCGAGTATCCTCTGGGACTGAGGGCTCCCGAGTATCCTCTGGGACTGAGGGCTCCCGAGTATCCTCTGGGACTGAGGGCTCCCGAGTATCCTCTGGGGCTAGGGGCTCCTGGCTTCCTTAGTATCCTCTTGGGGTGAGGGCTCCTGGGGTCCGGAGTATCCTCTGAGGGTGAGGGCTCCTAGGCTCCGGAGTATCCTCTGGGTGTGAGGGCTCCTGAGGTCCGGAGTATCCACGGGGGCTGAGGGCTCGTGGGGTCCCGAGTATCCTCTGGGGCTGAGGACTCGTGGGGTCCGGAGTATCCTCTGGGGCTGAGGACTCCTGGGGTCCGGAGTATCCTCTGGGGCTGAGGACTCCTGGTGTGAGGAGTTTTCCTCTGAGGGTGAGAGCTTCTGGGGTCCTGTGTATCCTCTGGGGATGTGGTCTCCTGGGGTCCTGAGTATCCTCTGGGGTGAGGGCTCCTGGGATCCGGAGTATCCTCTGGGGGTGAGGGCTCCTGGGGTCTGGAGTATCCTCGGGGGGTGAGGTCTCCTGGGGTCTGGAGTATCCTCTGGGGGTGAGGGCTCCGGGGGTCTGGAGTATCCTCTGGGGGTGAGGGCTCCTGGGGTCTGGAGTATCCTCTGGGGCTGAGGACTCCTGGGGTCAGGAGTATCCTCTGGGGCTTAGCGCTCCTGGGGTCCGGAGTATCCTCTGGGGCTGATGCCTCCTGGGGTCTGGAGTATCCTCTGGGGCTGAGGACTCCTGGGGTCTGGAGTATCCTCTGGGGCTGAGGACTCCTGGGGTCTGGAGTATCCTCTGGGGCTGAGGACTCCTGGGGTCTGGAGTATCCTCTGGGGCTGAGGACTCCTGGGGTCTGGAGTATCCTCTGGGGCTGAGGACTCCTGGGGTCTGGAGTATCCTCTGGGGCTGAGGACTCCTGGGGTCTGGAGTATCCTCTGGGGCTGAGGACTCCTGGGGTCTGGAGTATCCTCTGGGGCTGAGGACTCCTGGGGTCAGGAGTATCCTCTGGGGCTGAGGAATCCTGAGTACATGAGTATCCTATGGGGGTGAGGGCTCCTGAGGTCTGGAGTATCCTCTGGGGCTGAGGGCTCCTGAGTATCCTCTGGGGGTGAGGGCTCCTGGGGTCCTAAGTATCCTCTGGGGGTGAGAGCTCCTGGGGTCCTGAGTATCCTCTGGGGCTGAGAGCTCCTGGGGTCCTGAGTATCCTCTGGGGGTTAGAGCTCCTGGGGTCCTGAGTATCCTCTGGGGCTGAGGACTCCTGGGGTCCTGAGTATCCTCTGGGGGTGAGGGCTCCTGGGGTCCTAAGTATCCTCTGGGGGTGAGGGCTCCTGGGGTCAGAAGAAAAATCAAGGGGTGAGGGCACATGGGGTCCTAAGTATCCTCGGGGGGTGAGTGCTACTGGGGTAATACGAAACCTCTGGGGGTGAGGGCTCCTGGGGTCCTAAGTATCCTCTGGGGGTGAGGCTCCCGGGGTCCTAAGTATCCTCTGGGGGTGAGGGCTCCTGGGGTCCTAAGTATCCTCTGGGGGTGAGGACTTCTGGGGTCGGAGTATCCTCTGGGGGTGAGGGCTCCTGAGTATCCTCTTGGGGTGAGGGCTCCTGGGGTCCGGAGTATCCTCTGGGGGTGAGAGCTCCTGGGGTCTGGAGTATCCTCTGGGAGTGAGGGCTCCTGAGTATCCTCTGGGGCTGAGGACTCCTGGGGTCTGGAGTATCCTCTGGGAGTGAGGGCTCCTGGGGTCCTGAGTATCCTCTGGGGTTGAGGGCTCCTGGAGTCTGGAGTATCCTCTGGGGGTGAGGGCTCCTGGGGTCTGGAGTATTCTCTGGGGGTCACACCTAATTTGCTGAGGCCCGTTCTGACCGCTGCGGGCCCCGCTGGGCAGGTGTCCAGGGTCGGGCGAGTCCCCAGAATACGACACCGGCTTATCAGGCCTCTGAGGATTTCCCGGATCATCTTCCTTCCGGTTACAACGATCTCATAATCCTGTGACTCAGAGAAGTGATAACAGAGATCAGAGAGGAATTAGGGAGATAAGAGGAGGGTGCGGGGCGAGAGCGGCACTGCCCGAATACACTGCACAGACCGGGGACTGACACTGCTGACCGGGGACTGACACTGCTGCACAGACCGGGGACTGACACTGCTGCACAGACCGGGGACTGACACTGCTGCACAGACCGGGGACTGACACTGCTGCACAGACCGGGGACTGACACTGCTGACCGGGGACTGACACTGCTGCACAGACCGGGGACTGACACTGCTGCACAGACCGGGGACTGACACTGCTGCACTGACCGGGGACTGACACTGCGAGCCGGGGCCTGCACTGCTGACCGGACTGACATCTGCTGCAGTGACCGGGGACTGACACTGCTGACCGGGGACGACACTGCTAGCACAGACCGGGACTGACACTGCTGCACAGAACCACCGACCGCGGGGACTGACACTCTGACCGGGACTGACACTGCAGCACAACCGGGTTACTGCCACTCGCTGACCGGGGACCTGACACAGCTGACCGGAGTGGACTGACACTGGCTCACTGACGCGGGGGACTGACCTGCTGCACTGACCACCGAGACCCGGGTACTAGACACTGCTGTAAAAAAAAAAAAACCAGACTGGGACTGACACTGCTGCACAGACCGGGGACTGACACTGCTGACCGGGGACTGACACTGCTGACCGGGGACTGACACTGCTGACCGGGGACTGACACTGCTGACCGGGGACTGACACTGCTTGCTACAGACCGGTGACTGGACACTGCTGACCGGGAGCTGACACTGGCAGACCGGGACTATGGACACTGCTGTCACTGAGACCGGGGACTGACACTGCTGACGCGGACTGACACTGCTGCACAGACCGGGGACTGACACTGCTGCACAGACCGGGGACTGACACTGCTGCACAGACCACTGACCGGGGACTGACACTGCTGACCGGGGACTGACACTGCTGCACTGACCGGGGACTGACACTGCTGACCGGGGACTGACACTGCTGCACTGACCGGGGACTGACACTGCTGCACTGACCGGGGACTGACACTGCTGCACTGACCGGGGACTGACACTGCTGCACAGACCGGGGACTGACACTGCTGACCTGGGAACTGACACGGCTGCACTGACCGGGGACTGACACTGCTGACCGTGGGAACGACAACACCAAGCTGCACTGATCGGGGACTGACACTGCTGACCGGGGACTGACACTGCTGACCGGGGACTGACACTGCTGCACAGACCGGGGACTGACACTGCTGCACTGACCACTGACCGGGGACTGACACTGCTGCACAGACCGGGGACTGACACTGCTGCACTGACCGGGGACTGACACTGCTGCACAGACCACAGACCGGGACACTGACTACTGCTGACGCGGGGACTGAAACACTGCTTGCACTGACCACTGACCGTGGACGAGACTGCCTGCACAGACGCGGTGACTGACACTGCAGCACAGACCGGGGACTGAGACACTGCTGCTCTGACCGGACACTGACCGACAGACAGACCACCGACCCTGGACTGACACTTCTGCACATACCGGCGGAACTGACACTGCTGACACAGACCGGGGACTGACACTGCTTGGCACAGACCGTTGAGACTGACACTCCAGACACAGACCGGGGGACTGACCTACTGCTGAACCAGGGGGACTGACACTGCTCGCACAGCCGGGGAACTGACACTGCTTGCACAGCACCTGGGTCCTAAGTATCCTCTGGGGGTGAGGCTCTGGAGGGTTCCTAAGTATCCTCTGGGGTGAGGGCTCCTGGGGTCCAAAGTTTACCTCTGGGGGTGAGGGCTCCTGGGGTCCTAAAGTATCCTTCTGGGTGAGGGGCTACCTGGGGTCCTAATTAACCTCCTGGGGTGAGGGCTCCTGGGTCATAAGTATCCTCTGGGGTGGAGGCACCTGGGTCCCTAAGATATCCTCTGGGGGTGAGGACTTCTGGGTCGGAGCGATCCACAGGGGGGGGGGGGGGGGGGGCGCGCTGCCCACCGAAAATATCCTCTTGTATTTATGGCTCCTGGGTCCGGAGAATCCTCTTGGGGTGAGGGCTCCAGTGGTCCGAGTATCCTCTGGGGCGTTAATGCGACAGAGAGCTCCTGGGTCCTGGAGTTAATCCTCTTGATGAGGGGCTCCTGAGGTATCCTCTGGGGCTTGAAGGACTCCTGGGGACTGGAGAAACCTCTTGGAGTGTAGGGCTCCTGGGGACCTGATATCCTCTGGGGTTGAGTGCTCCTGTAGTCTGTACACTATACACATCTGGGTGAGGGCTCCTGGGGTCCAGAGTATTCTCTGGGGTCAAACCTAATTTGCTGATTGCCCGTTCTGACCGCTGCGGGCCCCGCTTGGCAGTGTCCCAGGTTCGTGCGAGTCCCCATAATAACGACACCGGCTTATCAGGCCTCTGAGTAATCCCCCGAAACATCTTCCTTCCGGTTACAACGAACTCATAATCAGTGACTAGAGAAGTATACAGAGATCAGATAGAGATTAGGGAGATAAGAGGAGTTTGCGGGGCGTAGAGCGGGCACAGCCGAATACACGCACAGAACCGGGGGACTGACACTGCTGACCGGGGGACTGACACTGCTGCACAGACGGGGACATGGACATGCATGCACAGCCGGGGACTGACACTGCTGACCGGGGACTGACACTGCTGACCGGGGACTGACACTGCTGCACTGACCACTGACCGGGGACTGACACTGCTGCACTGACCGGGGACTGACACTGCTGCAAGGAGCGGGGACTGACACTGCTGACCGGGGGTCTGACAAAGCTGCACAGACCGGGACTACGACGCTGCCAGACCACCGGACCGGGGACTGACACTGCTGCACTGACCGGGGACTGGAAACTGCTGACCGGTGACCTGACAACTGCTGACCGTGGGACAGACAACTGCGTGCAGTGACCGTGGACGACACTGCTGACCGGGACTGAACACTTGCTGCACAGACCGGGACTGACTCTGCAGCACAGACCACCGACCGGGGCACTGACACTGCTGACGGCGGGGACTGACACTGCAGCACATGACTCGGGGACTGACAACTGCTGAACCGGTGGACTGGACACAGCTGACCGTGGACTGACACTGCTGCGACTGACCGGGGTGACTGACAACTGCCTGCACTGACCACCGACCGGGGACTGACACTGCTGCACAGACCGGGGACTGACACTGCTGCACAGACCGGGGACTGACACTGCTGACCGGGGACTGACACTGCTGACCGGGGACTGACACTGCTGCACTGACCGGGGACTGACACTGCTGACCGGGGACTGACACTGCTGCACAGACCGGGGAACGTGAACACTAGCTGACCTGGGACTGACACTGCTGCACTGACCAGGGACTGACACTGCTGAACGGGGACTGACACTGCTGCACAGACCGTGGACTGACTACTGTCTGAGCACAATGACCTTAGGTCTGACACTGCTGCACAGACCTCCGACCGTGTTACTGTACACGCTGACCGTGACTGACACTGCTTGCACAGACCGGGGACTGACCTGCTGACCGGGGATGACACAGCTGCACAGACCGGGGACTGACACAGCTGCACGGACCGGGGACTGACCCTGCAGTCACTGACCGGGGACTGAGACACTGCAGGCATCTGACCACCGACCCGGACTGACACTGCTCGCACAGACCGGACTGTACACATGCTTCACAGACGGGACAGACACTGCTGTACCGGGAACTGACACTGCTGCACTGACCGGGGACTGACACTGCTGACCGGGGACATGACACTGCTGCAGCAGACCGGGGACAGACTTGCTTGACCGGGGACTGTCACTGCTGACCGGGGACTGACACTGCTGCACTGACCGGGGACTGACACTGCTGCACTGACCACTGACCTGGGACTGACACTGCTGCACAGACCGGACTGACACTGCTGCACAGACCGGGG
This sequence comes from Phyllomedusa bahiana, assembly GCA_025379985.1. Lineage (NCBI taxonomy): Eukaryota > Metazoa > Chordata > Amphibia > Anura > Hylidae > Phyllomedusa > Phyllomedusa bahiana. Next base: position 13,201 of record JAODAL010070016.1, read on the forward strand.
ACCTGAACTGCTGCACATACCACGTGCCCGGGACTGACACTGCTGAACTGACTCACGACCGGGGGTCTGAGAACTGCTGCACATACCGGGGACAGACAGCTGCTTGCACAGTACCGGGGACTGACACTGCTGCACTGACCGGGGACTGACACTGCTGCACTGACCACTGACCGGGGACTGACACTGCTGCACAGACCGGGGACTGACACTGCTGCACAGACCGGGGACTGACACTGCTGCACAGACCGGGGACTGACACTGCTGCACAGACCGGGGACTGACACTGCTGACCGGGGACTGCACACTGCTACCTGTAACTGACACTAGCTTGCACCCGAGACCGGGGACAGAACAACTGCTGCACACACACCGGGGACTTTGACACCTGCTGCACAGGACCGGGACTGACACTGCTGCACAGACCACTGACCGGGAACTGACACTCTGCACGACCGGGTACGACACTGCTGCAACAGACCAGAGAGACTGACACTGCTGCACAGACCGGGGACTGACACTGCTGCACAGACCACTGACCGGGGACTGACACTGCTGCACAGACCGGGGACTGACACTGCTGCACAGACCGGGGACTGACACTGCTGCACTGACCGGGGACTGACACTGCTGCACAGACCGGGGACTGACACTGCTGCACAGACCGGGGACTGACACTGCTGCACAGACCGGGGACTGACACTGCTGCACAGACCACAGACCGGGGACTGACACTGCTGACCGGGGACTGACACTGCATCACTTGACCGGGTTACTGAACACTGCTTGCACAGACCACTGACCAGGGACTGACACTGCTGCACTGACCGGGGACTGACACTGCTGCAACTGCGACGAGGGACTGACACTGCTGACCGGTCCAGACACTGCTGCACTGACCGGGGTCTGACACTGCTGCACATAGCCGGGGACTGACACTGCTGCACAGACCGGGACGGACACTGCAGCACAGACGGGACTGACACTGATGCAACAGACCGGGGGACTGACACTGCTGCACAGACCGGGGACTGACACATGCTGCATCAGAACCACTTACCTGTGACAGAGACACTGCTGCACATACGTGGGACTGACACTTGCTGCACAGACCACCGACCTGCCAGCCACCAGCTGCCATACCTGTGGACTGGTACAACTGCTGCACAGACCTGGTTGGAACAGACACTGCAGCACTGACCGTGGACATGACACAGCTGCACAGACCTGCTGACAACTGCTGCACAGTACCATGTGGACTGACACTGCTGCCCAGACCACCGACCGGGGACGGACACTGCTGCACAGACCGGTGACTGACACTGCTGCACAGACCGGGGAGTGAACCCTGCTGCACTGACCACTGACCTGGGACTGACACTGCTGACCGGGGACTGACACTGCTGACCGGGGACTGACACTGCTGCACTGACCACTGACCTGGGACTGACACTGCTGCACTGACCGGGGACTGACACTGCTGCACTGACCGGGGACTGACACTGCTGCACAGACCGGGGACTGACACTGCTGCACAGACCGGGGACTGACACTGCTGCACAGACCGGGGACTGACACTGCTGCACAGACCACTGACCGGGGACTGACACTGCTGCACAGACCGGGGACTGACACTGCTGCACAGACCGGGGACTGACACTGCTGCACTGACCGGGGACTGACACTGCTGCACTGACCACTGACCTGGGACTGACACTGCTGCACTGACCACATACGGACTTGACACTGCTGGCACAGACCGGGGACTGACACTGCTGCACAGACCACTGACCGGGGACTGACACTGCTGCACTGACCGGGGACTGACACTGCTGCACAGACCACTGACCGGGGACTGACACTGCTGCACTGACCACTGACCGGGGACTGACACTGCTGCACAGACCGGGGACTGACACTGCTGCACAGACCACAGACCGGGGACTGACACTGCTGCACAGACCGGGGACTGACACTGACTGCACATGACCGTACTGACAACTGCTGCAACTGACCGTGGACTGACACTGGCTGGCACATCACCGTGGAAGACACTCGCTGCACAGACCGGGGACTGACACTGCTGACCGGGGACAGACACAGCTGCACAGACCGGGGACTGACACTGCTGCTCAGACCGGGACTGATACTGCTGCACAGACCGGGACTGACACTGCTGCACAGACCACAGACCGGGGACTGACACTGCAGACCGGGGACTGACACTGCTGACCGGGGACTGACACTGCTGCACAGACCACAGACCGGGGACTGACATGGCAGACCGGGGACTGACACTGCTGCACAGACCACAAACCGGGGACTGACACTGCTGCACAACCTGGTGACTGACACTGCTGCACATTACCACTGACCGGAACTGACACTGCTGCACTGACCGGGGACTGACACTGCTGCACAGACCACTGACCGGGGACTGACACTGCTGCGACCGGGGACTGACACTGCTGCACAGACCGGGGACTGACACTGCTGCACAGACCGGGGACTGACACTGCTGACCGGGGACTGACACTGCTGCACAGACCGAGGACTGACACTGCTGCACAGACCGGGGACTGACACTGCTGCACAGACCACAGACCGGGGACTGACACTGCTGCACAGACCGAGGACTGACACTGCTGCACAGACCGGGGACTGACACTGCTGCACAGACCACAGACCGGGGACTGGATCACGCTGCATCAGCCCGCGGACTGACACTGCTGCACTGACCTGGGACTGACACTGCTGCACTGACCACTGCTGACACTGCTGACCGGGGACTGACACTGCTGCACTGACCGGGGACTGACACTGCTGCACTGATCGGGGACTGACACTGCTGCACTGATCGGGGACTGACACTGCTGCACAGACCGGGGACTGACACTGCTGCACAGA
>JAODAL010070017.1:0-16104 GCA_025379985.1 Phyllomedusa bahiana
CCATATCCCCGGGGTTTTTTGCCGGACACAGGATGTACATCTCCTTTCACACGTTATTGCATCTAAACAAAGCCAAACCACATAGGAAAGGAAAATGCATCTTCATCGCCGTGAACCCCTGAACCTGACACTTAATGGCTTTCTGCACTTTGCAATGAAATCCTCCGATTTTGGAAGGTCCAAGGATACCATGTGTCTCCCCTCTACTTGCTTCATATGAAAGGTTTTTAATAAATGCAGAGGCTCCCTTCAGAAGCTCGACTCTTGCCAAAATGTCTTCTGATCTTGAGCCAAGATCTCCTAGCTTCATTTCCACCCCATAGAGAGCATTCCCCAGAACGTGGAGGTGGCGCTGGACGGGGAGATCTGGTGCGGTTTTATTTGCCTGCGATGTTTCTCATAATGTAAAGAAGTGTCGGATCACCTTGGGACACGATGGGAAAGATGCGCCGGTCGTCTCCTAAGGCGCGCCCCATTCGCTACCGCAGGTGGGACTCGTGGACAGAAGAGTCTTCTCACAGACCAAAAGATCACAGTACAGGCAGTCCCCGGGTTATGCACAGCATAGGGACTGGAGGTTTGTTCTTAGGTTGAATTTGTATGTAAGTCAGAACAGGTATAGTTATTAAATGTAACTTCAATGCAAAAGTTTTTTTTTCGTTTCGGATGGTGCAGGGAAGGGTTTTTACCTTTGTTTTGCTGTCTGTGCCCATGTTAAGAAGATTTCACCTCATTTTCACCTCATTTGCTGCTGTGGCATGCTGGAACTTGTCGTTCCACGGCTACTTTCTGCTGTGGAACATGGAACTACAAGTGCCAGCACGCCCTATAAGTCTCCGTTTTTAACTAGGGTTCGTATGTAAGTCGGAACGGTGCCTGTATAAGGGTACAAATCAAATCACAGAAACAAAAACAAATCCCCCTATATTTAAAGAGGTTGCCTCACTACATTGATTCATCTTACCTCAGTCCTGTTTTCTTGGTTTCACTTTGAATTCAGGAGTGTGTTTGCTGACTTCCACTAGGCAGCAGTAGAAGCCAGGTCTGTAGCTATAGCAACCAGTGCTGGCAGCCTATCAGGATAGATCAAACAGGTCTGTAGCTATAGCAGCCAGTGCTCTCAGCCAATCAGGAGAGATTGAACAGGTCTGTAGCTATAGCAACCATGCTGGCAGCTATCAGGATAGATAACAGGTCTGTAGCTATTGCAACCAGTGCTGGCAGCCTATCAGGATAGATCAAAGGTCTGTAGCTATAGCAACCAGTGCTGGCAGCCTATCAGGATATATCAAACAGGTCTGTAGATATAGTAACCAACGCTGGCAGCCTATCAGGATAGATCAAACAGGTCTGTAGCTATAGCAACCAGAGCTGGCAGCCTATCAGGAGAGATTGAAAGGTCTGTAGCTAAAGCAACCAGTGCTGGCAGCCTATCAGGATAGATCAAACAGGTCTGTAGCTATAACAACCAGTGCTGACAGCCTATCAGGAGAGATCAAACAGGTCTGTAGCTAAAGCGACCTGAGGAGCTGATGCAGCCCATACAAGAGGGGATTTCTAGGAATAGGTAGGACACTGTTAATGGACACATATTACAAAGTGACTTGTTTATGCAAGATCTTTAACATAAAAAGCAATCCTTTTAGTGAGTCAACCCCTTTAAGATATATAACTTTTATTATTACCATTAAAATATTATCAATATATGATAGTCACACAAAAAAAGATGACAGGCCGCTATCATGGGGTGCTACAGGACCAGGGATGTAAATATAACCACAAACACACGCGTGACCAAATGAAAAATAACGTCACATGCATAAGAAGATTACAAGTTGTTCTGCTCACGGTACCGTTGCTCCTCTCAGATATTTTTTGGGTCTGTGGATCCACATTCAAAAAAGAGCCAGAGAGAGTCCTTTATCCCTATCAATTCCCTATTGTAAAGCCTGCATATACAGTATAAGCAGGGACATCGCCCTAATAAGGGCGGCCCTGCTCCTGACGACTCTTCCTTATAGGCCCTGGTATCACCCTAAAAAAATGACAAATTTCCAGCGCCAGAGCCTATAAAAATAAGCCACAGTTCACAAAACAACACCTCCCAATGCGTTACCCCTCTCAATATAGGTTCATCAGGGAACAGTGTATACAGTTGATTAAGGTTGCATAGAAGCTGGATGATAGGTTGCTGATGATCGGGGACTCCACTGATGTATACAGAAATACCTGCCGATCACTAATGCTGCGTCCACATGACAAAGGGCAAAATACAAGTCAGATTCTGAATCCTAAGGCCACGTCCACACGGTAGTGATTAAAGGGGTTTTGCCACGATGTAATGTTGACGTGGGATCCTCCAAAATGGGTATTTAATCAGTTTTCTAAATATATGTGATTACAAAAAGTGAAGCCTGTGAGAGCTACAGCATTGATCAGTCCCCCTTAGTTTCCTGAACGTTTACATTAGACAGGACCAGAACACTGACAGGAGCTGATCTGGCCGCGCTTGCGTGTTTGCACTTCTTATCTGATGGCAGGAAACATGAAGGAGCGTGCAAGGAACTGGGGAGAAATAGCAGTGAATGAGCCTGTGTCTTTTGTATAGAGAATCCACTGGTTGTAATGTCATTATTTGAGTAAACATTGCAGACGCTCCCTTCTTCCTCACTCTCTGCTCACCCCCCTCCCTCTCTCCCCTGCAGCAGTTCATGACTCGGCATGCTTTGTTTATCTTCTCTCCTGAGCAGATAAGAGGTAAGGAACTCACTTCGTGGCAAAACCCCTTTAACTGTTGGAATTGTTTCTGGTTGGTTTAAAAATCTAACGGATTTCAGCAGATTTTCAAACCTGTTGGCTCTTCCGCAGGATTGTCGTCGCATTCCTGTACATTCGATATACAGGGCCGACGGCAAATCCGAAAACCGACCGTGGCTTTTAGCACAAATCTGCACCAAAAACCGGGGTCCAGCAATGTTAAACTGCTGTCGCATTTTGGACGGCATTTTAACATATGCTGTGTAGACGTAGCCTCAAACTGCTTAGTCTGATGAGAATTTGAACAGTATTTTACACAAAAACTAAGTTTTTCTAACTCTGTTTTTGTTGCAGATTTTGGTGTAGATTGTGGCACTGATTTAGGATTTGGTTTTTCTATAGTTTTTTTGTCAGACAGTATAGAGATATATCTATTTACACAGAATAGGAAGCTCTGTCTCTCTCTCTCTGTATATATATTGCAAGGCAGCAGCTGGAAGGTCTGCGATGGTATAAATATATATATATATATATATATATATATATATATATCACAGCCAGCAGGGTCGTAGCCTGTACCTAGAGTCGCTTATGCCATTAGATAGGTGTCAACTGCAAAACACATGTTAGTATGGTTTCAAGACATTACGGGACAGCTTTTTACTGGGAGTAGGCAGAGTGATGGGTGGGTGTCTACTCCCCATGTTCCATGCCAGGATTTACTTGGCCTATTTAAAAGCAGGTGACCAGGTGTGGCTGCAACTTTAGTCTGCAGGGTAGGGTATGGCGTGTTCAGTCCGTGTGAACATATGTTATTAGATACGTATTTGGATCCATTTTTCGGACCCGAACTCGCATCTAACAATGTGCAGTGTGATTATATTGCTTGCAATGTAAAACAGACGTCAGCGTTCAGACGAGTGATCGTTTTTACTTGCGTCTTTCTGATCCATTCTAAGAGCTGACATATCAATTCTTGATCTGAAAGATGCAGCAGGAGCCCTATAAAAAACTATAGGGTGCGATCCTGCTGCAGCCAAGACGCATCCAAACACACAGCTGCATGTTGGATGCGTTTTGGAGCCAATTGACGCAGCGTTTTTGGATGCGATTTTCGGCTCCAAAACGGATCCGAGATCGAATCCAAAAACGGCGTGTGAACATACCCTGACACTGGAGGAGGTTAGTGGCTGCTTCACAAACTCCACTTGGCTAAAACTTGTCAGGTTCTGTTAATACAGCGTTTTTGTATACGATTTTGGGTCCGTCTTGGATCCGAAAATCGCATCCAAAAACGGAGCGTTGATCGGATCCAACATGTATCCAACCTGCAGCTGTGTGTTTGGATGTGTTGGATGCAGCAGGATCGCTCCCTATAGTTTATTATAGAGGCAGCTTGTGTGTGGTGCTGCAGCAGGATCGCTCCCTATAGTTTATTATAGAGGCATGCTGGTGTGTTTGGATGTGTGTTTGGATGCAGTGGGATCGATCCCTATAGTTTTTTATAGAGGCAGCTGTGTGTTTGGATGTGTGTTGGATGCAGCAGGGTCGCTCCCTATAGTTTATTATAGAGGCAGCTGTGTGTTGGATGCAGCAGGATCGCTCCCTATAGTTATTATAGAGGCAGCTGTGTGTTTGGATGTGTGTTGGCTGCAGCAGGATCGCACCCTATAGTTTATTATAGAGGCAGCTGTGTGTTTGGATGTGTGTTGGATGCAGCAGGATCGCTCCCTATAGTTTATTATAGAGGCAGCTGTGTGTTTGGATGTGTTGGATGCAGCAGGATCGCTCCTATAGTTTATTATAGAGGCAGCTGTGTGTTTGGATGTGTTGGATGCAGCAGGATCGCTCCCTATAGTTTATTATAGAGGCAGCTGTGTGTTTGGATGTGTTGGATGCAGCAGGGTCGCTCCCTATAGTTTATTATAGAGGCAGCTGTGTGTTTGGATGTGTTGGCTGCAGCAGGATCGCTCCCTATAGTTTATTATAGAGGCAGCTGTGTGTTTGGCTGCAGCAGGATCGCTCCCTATAGTTTATTATAGAGGCAGCTGTGTGTTTGGATGCAGCAGGATCGCTCCCTATAGTTTATTATAGAGGCAGCTGTGTGTTTGGCTGCAGCAGGATCGCTCCCTATAGTTTATTATAGAGGCAGCTGTGTGTTTGGCTGCGTTTTGGCTGCAGCAGGATCGCACCCTATAGTTTATTATAGAGGCAGCTGTGTGTTTGGCTGCATGTTACCTGCAGCAGGATCGCACCCTATAGTTTATTATAGAGGCAGCTGTGTGTTTGGCTGCAGCAGGATCGCACCCTATAGTTTATTATAGAGGCAGCTGTGTGTTTGGCTGCGTTTTGGCTGCAGCAGGATCGGACCCTATAGTTTATTATAGGGCTCCTGCTGCATCTTTCGGACCAAGAATTGATGTCAATGCTTGGGACAGATCTGAAAGACGCAATTAAACACGTGTCAATGATCACTTGTCTGGACCCCGATGCGTGTTTTACATAGCAACCAATGTAAATCACGCTGCACATTGTTAGACGCGGGTTTGGCTCTGTCTAGATGGACCGAAACACACATCTAAGGGCCTGTTCACATGGAGTTTGCACTCCGTGTTACAAGCGCTTTTAGGATTCGTCTTGGGGTCCGCACTGTCGCTCCCCAAGACGGATCTAAACAATTAGCAGTGAGATTATCACCGCTGCGTGTTTCAAAAGCGCAGCTCGGGTCCGTCTTGAAAAGAATTAACGTGCGTGCATAAAGCTTTCTCGTCGGTTTTCAAACAGTCCCATTGACTTCAATAGTAAAATTTCCAAAGACTACACCTCGGATTTTCTGGGAGGAGGGTTTTATAGTTGGTTTTTGACTGATTTGAAAATGTTTTCAAATCCGTTTAAAAAAAACGTCTGGAATTCTTACCGTGTACGGGGGGCCTCTAATAACCCCCCTACCGGACTCCTTTACCCAGAATAAGTGGGGATTTAAAGGGGTTGTCTCACTACATCGATTCATCTCACCTCAGTTCTGTTTTCTTGGTTTCACTTTGAATTCAGGGGAGTGAATCACTGGCTTAGCATTAGGTGCATAGGAAGCACAGGTCTGTAACTATAGCTGGCAGCCTATCAGGAGAGATTAACAGGTCTGTAACTATAGCGACCAGTGCTGGCAGCCTATCAGGAGAGATTGAACAGGTCTGTAGCTATATAGCGGACCTAAGGAGCTGGCGTAGCTAACCCCGATCAGGAGAGATTGAACAGGTCTAGTATGACATGCTGGCAGCTATCAGAGAGATTGAACAGGTCTGTAGCTATAGTGACCAGTGCTGGCAGCCTATCAGGAGAGATCAAACAGGTCTGTAGCTATAGCGACCAGCGCTGGCAGCCTATCAGGAGAGATTGAACAGGTCTGTAGTTATAGCAACCAGTGCTGGCAACCTATCAGGAGGGAGATTGAAACCCCCAAAAAGGGGTTCTGTAGCTATAGCAACCAGTGCTGGCAGCCTATCAGGAGAGATTGAACAGGTCTGTAGCTATAGCAACCAGTGCTGGCAGCCTATCAGGAGAGATTGAACAGGTCTGTAGCGCAGGGGCGTCGCTAGCTAGTTTTGTTCGGGGCACAAGCCCCGGACCAGACTCCCTGTGCCCCGAGTCTCAGAACGTCCGGTTCCAGGTCATTACTGTGACCTGTAGAGCCGACAAGCTGTTCCACTGTGTGGGGGTCCCCTGGACGCACATACAGTTCAGAGCAGCAGCAGCTATGTGCAGGCAGCGAGGGGGAGGGCGACTGCTCGGGATGACGGGAGCTGAGGAGGGAGGAGGGGGCGACGGCTGCTTACACTGTGAAGGGAGTCTGGAAGCAGCGCCCTGTCCTGCCGTGAGAGGTTTTCACCCCCTGCTGTGCTCCTATCTCGGGACCAGACCAGCAAGAAGTGAGTGAGGAGCCTCAGTGCCGAACAATAATTTTAAGAAGTGTAATAAGGGGGAGACAAAATAATGTTCATGAAGTGAACTTTTCTGAATGTATGTGTTTTAAAAAATCAATAAAATCCCAAATCTTCCCTTTTTTTGGGCAGGGGGGTCCCGCTTTTTGGGGCCCCCCCACCCCTGCCCCCCCCCGGGGGGATTTGGGGCTTTTCCCCCCCGCCGCCAGCGGGCGGCGGGGGTCCTTTAAAGGGCCGCGACCCCTGGGTAGCGTTTGGTGCGTTACTCGGGCGCCGCCGGCCTTTCCCCAAAGGGCCCGGGTGAAGGGGGCGCGGGGTCCCTCACCCCCCGGCCCCCTCCCCTGAGCAGGAGGAGGCAAAAGGGGATCGCTCCCTCCTCCCACCTCCCCCCTGTATGTAGGGGTGCCCGGGGTGTGCCTTTTTTACACAAAAATTTCAGGGGCACAAAGGAAGGGGGGTGACCCCGCCCCCTTTCCCCTCCTCACTTCCCCTGTGAGGGTTTGGGGGGAGTTTGGCCTGGACCCCCCTGGCCCCCCGCCCCCCCCCTTGCGGGACCGGTCATTAAGGAAAGTGGATTTTAAATTTTTTTTTTTTTTATTATTTTTAGGGGGGCCCCATTTTCGGGCCCACAAATGGGGGGGTTTTTACCTGGAAACCCCAATGGGGGGGTTTTTCTCCCCTAGCACAAGGGGGGCAATCCCGGGGGGCAAAAAAGGAAAGGGGGGGGCACTCCCCTGGGTTTAAAAAGGGGGGGCCATTACCGGGCCCAAAAATGGGGGGAACCAATACCGGGCTACTAATGGGGGGCACAAACCGGGGCTACTAATGGGGGGCCCAACAACCGGGGCTACAAAAGGGGGGGGTCCCTACCGGGGCTCCCAATGGGGGCCCAACTACCTGGCTCCAAGGGGGGGGTTTGGGTTCTCCCGGGGCAACAATGGGGGGACTCCCTTGGCTAACAAGGGGGGGAAAAACTCCCCCGGGCCCCTAAATAAAGGGGGAAACTACCGGGCAAACAATGGGGGCACTCCCAGGGCTAAAAAGGGGGGCACTCCCGGGGCTAACAAGGGGGGAAACTCCCGGGTACAATGGGGACCCCAACCGGGCAACAAATTGGAAAGGGCACCCCTTTGGCTACTAATGGGGGGGAAACCCTTACCTGGCAATTGAAGGGGGTATTTTTACCTGTTTTTCCAAGGGGGGGCCACTACCCGGGCCTACAAGGGGGGGTCAAAGGCAACAAGGGAAGGCATCCCTGGTTTAACAATGGGGGCACTACCTGGCTAAATAGGGGGGGCACTCCCGGGGCTAAACGAGGGGGGGGGCCTACCCAAAACAATGGGGGGAAATTTTTAAAACCGGGGAAAACAAAGGGGGGACTCCCCGGGCAACAAGGGGGGGGCCAACTACCGGGCTACAAGGGGGGGGGGGGGAAACTACCTGGCAAACAATGGGGGGGCATCTACCTGGCAACAGGGGGGGGCACAAAACCCGGGAAAAGGAAATGGGGGCACCCTCCCTGGCAAACGGGAGGGGGGGGGGGAAACTACCTCAAACAGGGGGGGCCCACTACCTGGAAACCCAAGGGGGGGAAACTACCTGGCAAAACAAGGGGGGGGCCTACCGGGCAAAACAATGGGGGCCCCTACCGGGCTACAGGGGGGGGGCCCCCCTACCCTGGAAAACCCAGGGGGGGCACCTACCGGAAAACAGGGGGGGGGCAACAAAACCTTTGGAAAGAAATTTTTGGGGGCGGGGGCTTACCGGGCCAAACAGAGGGGCACTACCGGAAAACCCAGTGGGAACCCTTACCGGGCAAAAACATTGGGGGCCCCTAAAGGGGGCAAAAAAAGGGGGGGGCATTTTTACCGGGCAAAAAAGGGGGGAAAATTTTCTACTTGGCTACAGAGAGGGAATTACCTGGTTTACAGAGGAGGGGAAATTCCTTAACCTTTTGCCTGAAAAGGTTTAACAACCGGGTTTGGGGGGGGGTTTTAATACCGGGTTTAAAAGGGGGAAATCTACCCTGGCCTTTTTTCCAAACCCGGGTTTTTGGCTTTTAAGGTTGGAGTAGGGGTGTGGCCCTTTTTTAAAGGGGGGCTTGGCAATACCGTAAAGGGGAGGGGCCCCCCCCCCCCGTTGGCCCCCCCCCCACTAAAAAAAAAGGCCCTCCTTTTGCTTTTTTAAATTTTCAAAAGTTGGCAAAAAATCATGTAAATTTGTGAATTTTGTGTTTGTATAGATTTTTGGTGTTTTATGTTTTAATTTGTGTATACTTTGTGTTTTTTTGAAGTATTGTGTCTAGGGCACTTTTTTTGTTTTTTTTATTTTTGTTGTGTATGTTGTATCCCCGTTGTTTTAATTCATTTGGTTTTTCCACAATATCCACAAATAAACCTCATTCACATAAAACTAAAAAAAAAACCCCTTCGCCTGGGGTTTTTTCCTGTTGGGCTTTGTTTCACCCGGTGTTTTTGGGACTTTGGAAGGTTTTAACGCGTTTCCCAAATACACTGTGTGCTTCGGGAGCTCGCGCTAAACAAAAAACTCTTTTTCCAAAAGGCAGGGTGGGGGGGGGGGGGGGGCGGGGGGGGTTAAACGCCCCGGGGGCCCCGGCCCCAATAACATGCTTTTGACATGTCACTTTTTCCCCTGCGCAAACAATACTTTTTGTATTTTTTAAGGCAGGGGGAAGGGAAAATTTTTTAATCCAAATTTTCTCTATGAGAACTGGGGAAAATTTAATTTAGCAATTACCCCTTTTGGGGAAAAAAACCCCTTAACATGAAAACTACAACCTGTTAAAGGAATTTTTATTTGAATTTAATTTTTTTTTACTTATAAATTTGCCCGGGTTTTTGCGTAATTTTTAAGGGGGGCTTGCACCCAAAAATAAGGTTCTTTCAAAATGCGTAAACCCCCGGGGGCCATTTCATGCCGTATTTGCGCTTAAAATACGCCCGACTCCCCCGGCTGCCCCCCCTTTTTACGTAATCAAAATTCTCCCCAGAGTTTATGAATTACATCTATTCTCCCCCCCGTGTGTACAATACACATAATTTACAACGGGGGAGAGAATAAACCCCACTTGGGGCCACGGGATATTGGAAAGTAAAATGGACCGCCCCCCCCCCCCCCCCCCCTCCCCCTCCCGGGAAAATTTACCCTGATAAAGAAATGAAATTCCCAAAAAACACAGGGTGTCTGCCCAAAAAAGTCTGTTCAAAAAGGCCAGGGTGGCTGGGCCTGGCAAAACCCCCCTAAAACGCCTGTTTGGAAGTACGTCTCTCCCGGGGCGGGGTGTTTCAGCACGCGCCCCGGCCACCCCCCAATCCACTTAATTTCCCACAAATTTAAAAGGGCCTGTAAATTTTTTTTTAAGGGGGCGGGTTCCCTTTGTGAAGGGAAAACGGGTAATCTTAGCCTCATGCAATGTTTCACCGAATTTGGGGGGCGCATTTTAAAGGCGATTACAGGCACCTATACCCCAAAAATGGGCTGTGATGATCACACGGAAATGTTGGCCCTTTTCCCCTTTTGGGGTTTTCCCGCTTCAATGCCCCTTTAAAGTAGGGGCCCCGACTTTTATGGAAAAACTCAAAATTTGTCACTGGGAAACGTTACCGATCTGGGGGAAATAAAAAATTATGGGGAAGCTTCAGGGGGAACGAAATGGCCACAGTTTTTTTCCCTTTTAAAAAAACACATCCCCGGGGTTCAGGGGGCTAAAAAAACACTGTGTAAAACCCCGGGCCCTTTCCCGACAAAAACAACACACCCCCCGGGGGCCCCGAAATTTTTGGGATTTTTGCAACCCCCCTTTCTGTAGCCATAGAAACCCAAAGGAAAGGGAATCCTATCGGGAAAGAGATTGAACAGGTCTGTACTAAAACCAACCAAACAGGCAGCCTATCAGGGAGATTAAAAACGGGTCTGTAACTATACCCGCCCTGAGGAGAGAAACCCCATAAAGGGGGGGATACCCTGGGAAAAGGTGGGACACTGGTAATGGCCCACATTTTGAAAAGTCACTTGTTTTTGTAAAATTTTTTAACATAAAAAGCAGCGATCCCTGTAGTGAGACAACCCCTTTAAATAAGAAAAAATATAACTTCTACTGAATCTCTCCCCCCCCACGGCAATCTATCAATCTGCTCAGCTCCTCCTGCTCTATAAGATGCTACCAGCAGATCAGACAGTGCGCTTTAAAATTACATTTCCCCTTTTGGGTATTTTTTTCACGGCTTATTGCCTCTGTATAGTACCGCCGCAAAAAAGCCGGGGGTTTTTTGGGAAACCCAAGCGCTGATCAGCATTACTTCCAAAAACAAATAACATTTTTAAGGGGCCCTGTGGAAAATACCCCCAAAAAAGTAAATTAATAACTCAGGGGGGGAAACTTTTAGCCCGGGCTATGGGGTCTGCTATCTGAGTATTTCAGGCTATGGGGACTGGAGATCGGACAGCGATGCAGGGATTATTCTGATGCCAGATTTGGACCTGGGTCTTTTTCCACCCTCATTACTATGTAACAGAGCCCTAACCCTACAGACCCCAACCTGATAACTACAAAACTCTGGGAGCTGTAGTTGCTTTTGCACCTTGTGGCCCATAAAAAAGCCATTATAGCTATTTGCTCCGATCTCAGTTGTACACAGGAGGCTTTGCTTCCCGGCGGGGACCCACCCCCTATCGCAAGACATGGGGTTCCCCTGGCCCCCCTTTTTGATTTTCGATAGACGGGAAAACCCGCATTTTTTCCCCCGGAGTGGTCACATGCCGTCAATTAATAGGACCATTAATTCAGCACAGGACTTCCAACCTCATTGGAGGAAGCAGGAGGTCTTTTATGGTTTCAAATTATGAGAAGCTTCCCTTTCTGTAATTGATAATTACATGGGCTAAAATAAAAAGCCTCCATGAGTACCAGGATAAATCCGCTTGTCTTGCAACTGAGCAGCTCCGGGGCGGTAAGATGCGGGACAAAGGACTGTGTTGTGCGCAATTCTACCCTGGCCTGGGGGTAACTTACCCAGTAGCTCCCCCCCTTGCCGGGATATGGAATTTTGGGCCCAAACCCGGGGGCTTTTTCCCCCTTTGAAAAAAACTTTTCAATTTCCCCCGCCCTTTCCCTGGCTACCTATCCTATAGATATGCCCCTTTAAACCTCTTTAAAAAGTGCTTTTCCAAACCTGAAAAATCAGGGGATGGGTGTCCGAGAATGCTGGGGTTTTTAGTTTTTTTTAACATGGGGAGATTGAATAAAATCTCTTGTCGATGGCCTTTACCATCAATTTTGACCATTGTCTCTCTTGGGTAAGCTTGCTGGCTATCAATATGGCCACCATTACCCCTATCACTTTTCCCGGTTTCCCAAAAGACCCGAAGGGGGAAGGGTTTAGAGTATTTCTGAGATTTTAGCTTTGGGAATTTTTGGGGATCACAAGTTAAAAACTCAATGGCCTTTGCCACCAACTTTTACCATTGTCTTCATGGTGGCTACCAACATGGCCACCATTACACCTCTCACTGGTGCTTTTTCCAGACTTCTGAATGATCAGGCTGGGATTTGTAGTTTTGCAACAGCTGGAGACACACAGGTTAAACATCTCCGGTCAATGGCTTTTGCCATCAACTTTTACTATTGTCTCTCTAGAGGAAGCTGGGTGGCTACTAATATTGCCACTATTAGACTATTTACCATTGACTTTTGAACCGTCAACTGCAGGCAGGGTGTCAGGGCATGCTGGGAGTTGTAGTTTTGCGACTGCTGGAGATATAATGGTTGAAGATCTCTTGTCTATGTCCTTTAACAGCAACCTTAACCATTGCCTCACTTGGGAAAGCTGTCTGGCTATCAATTTGGCCACCATTACACCTAGTACTATGTCTTTCTAGGCTCCTAAACGATGAGCCGAAGGGGGTCAGAGCATACTGGGAGTTGTAGTTTTGCCATAGAGGGAGAGCTACGGGTTAAAAATCTCTGCTTAATGGCATTTGCCACCAACTTTTACCATTATCTTCTTGGGGACATTGGGTGGCTATAAACATGGCCACCATTACACCTCTCACTGGGGCTTTTCCAGTCTTCTGAATGATCAGAAGCATGCTGGGAGTTGTAGTTTTGCAACAGCTTGAGAGACACAGGTTAAACATCATTGTCTGTCTTGAAAAAGTTGGGCGGTTACTAATATGGAAAAATCACACAAAATCAAAAACACAACCACAAGGCCATACTTCCAGCTCAATGGCGCCTCTGCAATTTGATTGTGCGGGCTGCCCCGCACTTTCTAGGTGTCCAACACAAAATACTGACACCCAGGGGCGTTGCTAGGGTCCTAAAACATCCGGGGCTCGGGCCCTTTGTGTTTTTCGGGTAGGCTGGGTTCACACGACATTTTTCATGCCTCATTTTGAACTGCGATGTTTTTTTAGAGAGAAAAACCTTGTGTTCCTGTCACTAATTTTTCTGCACATTCCACACAGATTCCGTCCATCTCCTCAGCAGTCACTGTACAGTAAAAATCACCAATGACAAAATTACAATTTCAGAACTTCTCACCGTCATATGACAATACCCCTAAACAGTCACCAAAACATACACCGATACATGGAGCAAATCTACCAGACAAGTGATTGTGACTAAAACCCTCCTACAAAACCAAGACCCAAAACTATTACTACTTAAGGCTCAAATAATCCTGCCAGACCCTGACCAAACGCGACTCCCACATGTGACTATCCACTGCACACAGGCTCTGATTACATATACCACCGCCATACAGTGACCAATAGTGGTAGATACTAGTTGTATGTAGACTCTGCAGAAATATAAGTGATTACACTGCAGTTACATTTAGTAACTCACCGAGACGTCTTTTCTGATCAGCGTCGGTCGCTTTCCCTTTTCTTCTCCATCCGGTTCACACCTTCATGCGGAGAGCTCCCGGCCAATACTGGTCCCTGAGGATGTGGACCCGTATCTTAGAATCCTCACAGTTCCAGCAACTCCTTAATTATAGGTATAGCAGTCCCTTCAGTTAGGTATATAGGGCACTGAAGCAGTAATATGGGCCACAGGCAGTATATAGGGGGCACAGGCAGTATACAGGGGGGCACAGCAGTATACAGGGGCACAGCAGTATATAGGGTGGCACAGGCAGGTATTTAGGGTGGCACAGGCAGGTATATAGGGGCACTGGCAGGTATATAGGGACACTGGCAGGTATATAGGGGCACTGAGGCAGTATATGGGGGCCACAGGCAGGTATATAGGGGCACAGGCAGGCATATGGGGGCCACAGGCAGGCGTATGGGGGCCACAGGCAGGCATTATAGGGGCACAGGCAAGCATTATAGGGGCCACAGGCAGGGATATAGGGGGGCACAGGCAGGATATGGGGCCACAGGCAGGCATTATAGGGCACAGACAGGGATATGGGGGCCACGGGCAGTATATGGGGGCCACAGGCAGTATATGGGGGCCACAGGCAGGCATTATAGGGCACAGGCAGGGATATGGGGGCCACAGACAGTGGTTTGGGGGCACAGGCAGGGATATGGGGGCCACAGGCAGCATATGGGGCCACAGGCAGGCATTATAGGGGCACAGACAGGGATATGGGGGCCACGAGCAGTATATGGGGGCCACAGGCAGCCATTATAGGGGCACAGGCAGCCATTATAGGGGCACAGGCAGGTGATATGGGGCCACAGACAGTGGTATGGGCCACAGGCAGCCATTATAGGGCACAGCAGCCATTATAGGGGCACAGGCAGCCATTATAGGGGCACAGGCAGCCATTATGGGGGCCACAGGCAGGGATATGGGGCCACTGGCGGGGGTAGGGGGCCACAGGCAGGCAGTATAGGGCCACAGGCAGTATATGGGGCACTGGGCAGGTAAACGCTTTAAAAATAACAACATTAATACTCACCTTAACTCCCCTGGCGAGCACGCTCTGTCCTCTTCAGCCGCGCGCTCCTCCGGCAGCTCCTCGGGCGCACGGCCTGTGACGCGCTGTGCGCCCGAGGACAGGCAGCGTCGCGATGACGTGATGTCATCGCGACGCTGCCGGCTGAGGCACACGGGGCCGCGGCGGGTCCTCAGCGCTGTGAGGACCCGGCGGCCCCGCTGTGTCGGACCTGCGGTCCGACACTGTCTGCGGGCAGGGAGCGCTCGCTCTCTGCTCCGCAGAAGCCCGCGGCTGTGTGTGCGTCAAGCGGACGCACATGCAGCTAAAGGGCCAGTATGTGCGCCAGGCCCCGCGCAGAGGCCTGGAGCCCGGGAGACTCGGGGCACAGGCTGTTTTATTCGGGGCCCGAGCCCCGAATAAAACAGCCTAGCGACGCCCCTGCGGACACCCACTTCTCTCCACTATTTTGGGGGGAAAAAATCACCTTACTTATATGCAATTATAATACCAACAACCACCCCTCTCTTGCATAGTAGGCTGTGAGTGGTTGTCATATCGGTATTTTTGCATTTGTGCAATCTCCCCATGTATTATACTGTGGCTTTTCTGCATACTGGTGTGAACTAGTACTTACTTAATGTGCAGTTTTTTATCATTTAGTTGCTCCCTTAGTGGATGGGTGTGTGAGCTGCTGCTCAGCAATTACCTGCACCTGTTTTATCTTTCCCAAGTAGCACATGGGCTTGTGTTGCCTCCTACTGGGTTTAGTCTATTGTCCAGCCACTGAACTGTAAGTAGGGCCTTGTGGTTGTGTTTTTTTGGTTACTAATATGGCCACCATTAGACCATTTACTTGTGCTTTTCCAGACTTGTGAATGGGCAGTGTCAGGAAATGCTGGGAAATAACGGTTGAAGATCTCTTGTCTATGGCCTTAGCCACCCAGCTTTCCCAAGAGACACAATGACTCAGGTTCGTAGTAAAGGCCATAGACAAGAGATCTTCAACCATTATCTCTCCAGGAGTTACAAAACTACCACTCCCAGCATGCTTCTGATCATTCAGAGGTCTGGAAAAGTAATAGGTGTAATGGTGGCCATATTGGTAGCATAAGTTGGTAACCCAGCTTTCCCAAGAGACACAATGGTTCAGATTGGTGGTAACCAAGATGGCCACCATTATTCTTCTTTCTGGTGCTTTTCCAGGCTTGTAAATGGACAGCCGCAGGCTTTCGGGGCATGCTGGGAGTTGTAGTTTTGCAACTGCTGGAGAGACCCAGGTGGAAGATCTCTGGTCAATGGCCTTTGCTATCAACTTTTACCATTATCTCTCTTGGGAAAGCTTGGTGGCTACCAATATGTCCAACATTGTAATCCCATTACTTTTCCAGACCACTGGAATGATCAGAGGCATGCTGGGAGTTGAAGTTTTGCAACAGCTGAAAAGATACAGGTAAAATATCTCTGCTCAATGGCCTTTGCCAACTTTAATTTTA
>JAODAL010070018.1:0-16104 GCA_025379985.1 Phyllomedusa bahiana
TGTGGGTCAAATGCATAATTCCAAAAACATGGGGGGTGGAGGGGGGGGCGGCATAGACATGCCCCTGTCAGTGGGGGGGGGGGTTTTTTAAACAGCTAACAATTTTCCCAAAGTTTTTGTAATTTTACAGCAGGGGGTAATCCATAGCTTTCTATGAGGGGGTATGGGGAAATTTCTGTTTAATTTCGGCGCACATTTCGCCCCGTTTAAAGGAATTTGGCGGGAAATTTGGCACCCTTTTTGCTTCAAAATTTAAGCCGGGGGGAAAAATTTCCCCTTTAAACTGCTTAAATTTAAACTGGCAGAAACCTTCCTCATTTTTGCCTTTATTGTTTCATGGACCCTTTTTTGGGCCCTCGCAAATCTCTTGATTTTTTTCAATGATTTCAATTACTGTTAGGAAAAAACCCAAAGGAAAATAAAAAGGGGAGGGAAGGAAGACAGGGTGCCCCGGGCTAAGTCCCCCAGAGGCTGGCCCCGTTTTGCTTGCCCACCCGACCAAGAGGTCCGCAAAAAACTGTGCGGAATCCCCACCCGTGTAGGATGCCCCCGGGGACCCATCCCGGGCGCAGGCGCCCCTCCCCGCCCCTAACCAAACGCCGCCGCGTTCGTATGTTCAGGGCGAATTTGGGTTACCCCCTGTCCTTCGGGAGCATTTACCCCCCCGCTATCCTTTCTGCGGGTTCGTCCCCCGGCACACCCGGGGTCCCCCCCTCCTATTGGGGCCGCGGGGCCGGGAGTGTTAAATTTTAAAGGGAACAGTGCACCCGGGAATTGGCTTTTTTCCCCGGGCCAACGCCCCCATTTAAGCTTCCTTTCCCGGCTATTCCCGTGGATCTTTAGTGCCATTTGCCCTTTTAGGGGAAAAAACGTTCCCAGTCTTGCCCGATTAAACCGGTTTTTACCCTTCCGCGCTTCCGTTCCCCGACCACGATTCTTGCCGTCTGCCCTGACCCTTTTGCCCGTCCCGCCACGGAAAATAGCCGCCCGTCCCGACCCCCTGCGTCCCCGAACGAGCTTGCCTGAGTTTTTTTAGCGCTACCCCCTCGGCCCGCCTTGGGAAGCAAGTCACGTCAAAGGGGTTGGGGAAACGACCCGGTAGATCCCCCCCCCAGCAAAATCCCTCCCGCCTTTTTTCGGCGGGCTTGGTGAAAAAACCGGGGGGCCATTTTGATTCTTCCCTGGGTGGTTATGCCCAAACCCTTTCGGTGGTCCAGAGGGTCCCCTATCTTTTCCCAAACCGGGGGGGGGACAGTAAAATCCCGGGAAAGGGATGGATCGGGGGGCCCCAAGGTGCCTCGCCGGCCCCGCGCGATCTAACCCCCATCGTGGGGCCTTTAGCAGTTTGGAAAAGAGTCAGAAGCCCCGCAATCGCATCTCTCCCCCATGATGAACAGTTTGGCCCCCCTCGCAGCAGAACCCCCTCCCGTGGCTCCCGCCCGCCCCCGGCTGGTTCCAGGCTCCTCTGTCTATTTGTTCCCCGTTTTAGGGGGACCCAAGGCTTGAGGGGTTTATCACTCAATTTCCCCGCCCTATTTGGGAATTTTAAAGGGCAACCCAATTTCCCACTGAACCCGTCCCAAAGGGGGGCGTTTGTGTCAGGCCCTTTTCTCCCGGGGGAAAACCTAGTTGGGTTTCCCCCCCTGGGACAGGGGGACCGATCAAAGGCCCCCAACCCTTTCCAAAAATTCCCCCACTGAATTCAAAGGGGGTGTCTTTGAGGAAAATGCCCGGGCTTTTGTCTGCCGAGAGCCCTTTTTAAAAATTCGCTTTAAAGGGACCCTTTTTCTTTTAAGGGGACTAAGGGTGCAAATTTTTTCCCCACCCTTTGTTTAATTGGCCCGAAAGAGGTCGCTTATGTGCCCCCTTTGAGGGAAAGGGGGCTCCGGGTTTGTTAAGGGTGAGTTGCCCGCCAAAGGACAATTGTTCCCCTTTAAAGAGTTTTAAACCGTTTGGCCACCCCCTTGCAACGCTAAAAGAAAGGCAAAAGGGGAGGAGGGAAAGTGGGACAGCCCCCCACGTCGGTT
The DNA here is from genome assembly GCA_025379985.1 of Phyllomedusa bahiana. Taxonomy (NCBI): domain Eukaryota; kingdom Metazoa; phylum Chordata; class Amphibia; order Anura; family Hylidae; genus Phyllomedusa; species Phyllomedusa bahiana. The sequence goes on from JAODAL010070018.1 coordinate 2,028, forward strand.
TTTTCCCCCCCTGTCCCCCGTGTTCCAGAGGCCCAATTTCTATCCTCACCAACAAACCCCGCGAGGAGTTTTGAAAGGGAACCCGGGGACAACTTTCTTTAGCAAGAATTAGCCCCCAAAAGATCCGAGAATCCCGTGCCTCTACTGGGGGGTCAGGGATTTCCGGAGGAATTGTTTTTCCCCCGTCCCAAGGTTTCCCGGGAATGCCCGCACCCAGGCCCCGTGGGAGAGGCGGGCCCCCAGGGGCAAAATTGCTCTCCCCCACGTTTTCAATATGCCGGGCCAAGTATAAAAGACTCCGGATTGTTCCAGTTCCTGCCTTTCTGGGTTCGGGGGTCAGCCCGGAAATTTTTTTCACCAGCCTTTGGGGTTTTCAATAAACCCACCGGGGGTTGTCTGGAAAAGTCATGGGCATCTCTTTTGGGCAGCGGGAAACTGTTTAAATGATACCCACAGTATATCACCCCGGGCCCCCCGACTCTCCGCCTCCGGGGTTTTTTTTGGGATAAGGAGAAATTACTTTCTTCATGTTGCCGGCCTCTTTTAGCATTCTCCTGGGGCCCTTTCCCTGGCGCGGCTCCCTTTCCCCCACTTGGGAAATTTGGGTGTTGGAGAAGTAAACCCCCTGGGGGCCAACGCTTGAGTTGTTGTTTGGGGGGAACCCCGCCCGTGCTTCCCCGCTCCGTCTAGCCCCCCGAGCCCCTGCCCCGGCCTTCCAACTGAATTTTCAAAAATTCGCCCAAAGTTCCCTTTTGGAAAAAAAAAGCAGAGAGCCTTTCCCCCCACGGCCATTCGATTTTTCCCCCTTTACCTATGGGGGGACCAGTTTCCCCCCCAAGGAAGTCTAATCCCCTTCCCGTTCCCGAGACCCCAAGCCCTGTGGAAAATTTTTCCCTGAAAACCTCCCGAAGGGGTTTTATCCGCAATTCCTTCCCCGGGTGGGGATTTGCTTCGTAGAAAAGAAAGGGGTGGCCCCCTTACGGGCCCCGAATTGAAATACGGGGTTTTTATAAAATACGTAAGGAATCGTTTTTCCCCCTTTCCCCCGATCACGGAACTTTCGATGTGCGGGGGGGAAGTTTTTTTCCAAAATAGATCTGAGGGGGGGGCCTACAACTTCCGTTCCCCAAAAGGGGAAAAATGGAAAACGGCCTTTTAAAAACAAGGGATGGACATTTTGAATACTTGGTCATCCCTTTAGTGTGCAAAGCCCCCGGGCCCTTTCCAGGACTTGTTAAAGACTTTTCAGGGAAATTTCCCTTTAAACCCGTTTTCGTGGTTACTTTGGGGACAAACTTGATAACTCGCCCCAAAAATGGAGAAGCACCCCAAATTATTCCCCCAAATGTTGAGACGCCTTCGAGCCCCAAACACCCGTAGCCCAAACTGGGAAATGGGGGGGCTTCATTTTGGGGTATTTCATTTGACAAAAGGGCCCTTTCGGAAAGGCTAAACGAAACATCGCCTTTGGGAAAGGGCCCCGCCCTTGGGGTTTTTTGGGGGGATAAAAGTTTTTTTAGGCTTTTGTAATTTCTATCGGCAGTTTATTCCCCATTTTCCCCGTGGTGGCCCCCCTTTTTGGCTTCCCCTAAGAAGAACTCCCCCCCTAAAGTTGGCCCAAAAAAAAGCGAGGGGGGATTTTTAGGTTTTAAAAAAAAATTTGGCCCCTGCTTTATTGGCGCGACCGATCCCATAAGTTTTTCGCCCAAAAGGGGGGGCGCCTCCTTGTTTGGGGTTTGGGGCGATCCTCAAACAAAAAGGGGTCCCACGGGCAAAAGGTAATTTTGGGGTTTTACTCCAAGACGTTCTTTCCCCGGGGAGAGAATATACCCTTGGGGGTCGGACTATGGCCATTTAAATGGCGCTTGAAGAATGGGGGTTTTTCGTTTGGAAGGGCCCAGGCCCCCCCATCTTTATCTATTCAGACCATAAAAAAATTTAAAAAAAAATTTCCCGTCGCCCAAAAACATTTAAACCAGCCAGGGGAAGGGGTCTTATTCTTTCCAGAAATTTAATTTCCAAAATTCACTTTGGCCCGGGGGAAAAAAATGTCCCGGCCGAAAGCCCTCCAGCGTGTGTGATGTGTTCGGTGAAGAATGGCCCCAGAACAAATTTTACCCCCTGAGCGCCCTTTTATCGCGCTCCGGTTTTACCCCCTGGGAAGCCCCCCCAGGCAGGGAAAATTTCTTTGGGTCCCCGTCCCAAGAAAAATTTTTGAAGCGGGGGGCAATTTTTTTCTTTGTTGTGGGCTTTCCCGGGGGCCCCCTAAGAAATTGCCCCTTGTTCCCCGTTCTTAAATTGGGGGCCGGGCCTCGCCCCGGGTTTTCAAAAGGGGTTTTTCGAGCCCCCATCACACCTGTGCCCCTAATAAGGGCCCCTGTCACAAAGGCGGGAAATTTGCCCCCTGCCCATTCCCCCCGTCCCCGGTCACTGGGCCCTGGACTTCGTAAAACCCACCCCCCTTTTCCCTTTTGGTAACACGTCATCTGGGGGTTACGGACCGCTTTTTTTAAAAAGGCGCATTTTTTTTCCCGTTTCCAGGGGTACCCCCTTTCCCCACGCCTGGCTAAAATTTTTTTTTTACCCCAATTTTTTGTCCCGACGGTTACCCCCGCAAATTGTTTGGATAGTGGGGGCCCGTTGTTTCTAAGTTCTGGGGGCCCTTTGTTTCCCCCTCCAGGTGGGAAACCCGGGCTTCTCCTCGGGTTACCACTCCCCGAAAGAATGGTAGGTAAAAGGGGGGCAATAGGTTCCCGGGAAAAAATTTGCGCCACTTTGTTCGGCCCCCCAAAATGACTGGTCCCGCTTGGGTATGGGCCCGAGTTTCGTTTTTTTAAATCCAGATTTTTGGTCCCGGGGCCTTTTCCCCTTTACCCCTTTTGTAAGGGAGGAACCCCCCCCTCCTCCCGTTTTTGCATCCCCGTCTGAAATTCCCCGCACGTATACGTTGGTCCCCGGATAAAAAAAGTTTTTTGGGGCCCCGACTGCCAGTAGTGCCCTTTGACTTCTGCACGCACTAAGAAAACCCGGAGATAAGGAGGGAAATTCCCCCAGTTTTTTTTTGGGTGATAAAAAAAGTGGGTTTTCGGGCCCGATATGTCCCCCCTTAAAATTCCAAGTCCCTAAATTTTGGGGCCCCTACGTGGGTTTCCCTTTTGAGGTGCTTAGACGCATAAACCCGGGGGCCTATAAACTCAGGTCCCCCCTTCCACCCTTTTCCCCAATTTCCCTTTCATTTTTCCCTTTTCTAAACTTGGGGTTTTTTGAACCGTTCTCTGGGAAGATTCCCTCCCTCATCTGGGGCCCGATCCCTCTAAATTTTTGTGGCAAGAGATTTGGGGTATGAGGAGAACTAGGGGGAAACGCTATTTCCTTGTGGATTGGAAGGGGAGGAGAGACTTGGGACCCTGGGGAAAAATTTGGACCGAAAAGTCTCAGAAGTTCCTCCACCCCAAAAGGGGGGGGGGCCCAAAGGGGGGGGGGTATGTCACGGATGCCCCTGGCCCCTTGTCCCCCATCGCCGCCGGCAGTGTTAAAATTTTAAAAAGGACAGTGCCCCGGGAAATTTGGGTATTTCCCGTCACCCCCCTTTTTAAAGTTTCCTTTTCCCTGACAATCCTGCGGGATTTTGTGCCATTTCCCCTTTAGGAAAGCGTTCCCATCTTTGATTCCGTGTACCGTACCGTCCCTTCCCCTTCCTCGCCCCAGATTTTGCCGTCTCCCCTGACCTTTCCCCCGCCCCACACCACAACCTAGCCCCTGTCCTGCCCCCCTCCTGTCCCCGACTACACCCTCCTGACATTTTGACCGCGCTACACCTGGGCTGCCTCCGCAAGAAGTCTTAGGGGTACGCCCGGAGACCCCCGCCGCAGAACCCCACCCGCTTTGGGGGGGCTCGGGTGAAAAGGGACCTACTTAATTCCGCCCCCTGGCGTGGCAAACCCAACGTTGCGGGGGGTAGAGGATCCCTACCCGACTGGACCCCTGCAAGGTGAAACACAAAACAACAAGTGGCAAAACACAATGTAGAAAAGTCGGCAAAAATGGGCCCAACCAGAAGAGAGAAAGGTACAAAAGGGGGCAGGTGATAAACGGATGGGCAAAAAAGGAGGGGGAAACCAAGTATGCTTTTCGGAGGAAACAGTCAAAACAAATCCACACAAACAGTGGACAAAAAAGGAAAAATGATTTTTGGTACTTTCACCGTGCAGTTTGGGTAAATTTTAACTGGCGCCCAATTTTAAAATGCCTTTATAACCACAATTCTTTCACTTTTTTAAATGTTTGGAAAAATGAGTAATCAATATGTCTTTGTAATCCAAAGACTTCAAAAACAGTAATTGATTATTCCTTGAAACACCTTTTGAACAATTTAGACAACTGAAAGAACTGGTGGTAATAAAAAACAGTTTAATTTGGAGCGCATTAGAAATGCACCAAATTTCATGTGGAAAGCCCCTTGGATGTAATTATTTTACACTTTCAGTCAAACCAGTGTCGAACCGAACTGGAACAGAGGAGATGATACTTCAAGGGATTTGTTATATCCTTTTTACAAATCAGTGATTGGAAGCCTGTGTAATACATTTCTTGTGGTTCACTTTTTCCATTGCTGAGAATGTTCATTGCAACAAATAAGTAAAAAATATCAAAGAAGTATAATTCGTACTCTTATTACAGGAATACTTTATGTAAACCTTCTACTGGAAGTTAAAGCACAGTGCTCCATCCAAAATAAGGCCGTCCCTTGGTCTAAGGCTGCAATACAAAAAACAGTGATTAAAGGAGTATTCCCATCTCATTGATTACCTTTAAATATGTAGGCAAAAATAACCAGACTATTACCAAATACATTGCTTTTCTGATTTTCTTAATTTCAAACTTAGAGCAGTTCATAACTCCTGTTCTTTTACAGAAGGTTTCCGAGGTTACTTACCATGTCTCTCTGCTCTAGCAGCCCTGGCCTGGATGGTGACATCACTTCCTGCTGTGTCTTATCAGCAGCACAGGAGCTTGTGTTTACATTACTTACTATAAAACACTTTAACCCTTTAGAGCTCTGAAGCTTTCTTCCCTGCTGTAAGAAAACCCTTCCATCACCAATGTTCCACTAAAAGGCTTAGCTAAGAATAGCAAAGCTGAACTGTCAGTCACTGTTGTAGAGATGACAACATGCTAACTGCCTAAGCAGGAAGTGGGAGGCTGAAGCTGCCTTTGAAGAGCAGGCTCTTTGAAACAGTCAGACAGGAAAACCCCTTTAAGGAACACTTTAAAGACAGTTTGTGTGCTATGCACCTCCTCGTCAGCCCTTGCATGAGGCATAATGCAAAGCAGCAGAATGCAGGGAAAGGATGAACATAGGCCTGGGAATAAGGTTGTTCAGATATTTCAGAATAGGGAACGAAATCCTTCATGGGCTCCATTCATCTGCAAAATGGTTTTAGCTGTGGCTGAAGAAACAAAATAATAAATATGATTCTATTACACACTCCTGTACTTGCTTCTGTGGACTGTTTGTCAAAGATGGGATTGATCACCTTGTTGCGCTATTTTAAAGCGAGGTGGATGAGGGTTTCTGCTTTATATAATAGCTGGGAATCTCTCATTGTGTGTATGTTTGGATGAATTACCGCTAAAGATATTCACGTGGACCATTTTTCTGTAGGCTCACAGGTTTGATCTTCTATCATTCTCTGCTTGCTTGTTGCATAGAGCTTTTTCTGCTAGGTGCAGTATTTAAACTTGTCTTTCTGCATTCTAGAAACTGAACGCCACATGTATGAAAGCTGTCTGGGTCTAAGGCTATGTTCACACGATGTATTGCGGCGCGTACATCGTGTATTGCGCCACAATACATCGTGACTTTCGGGAGCTCGCGCTGATCAGCGCGTAATCCCGCGGCATGTCACTTATCTCCCCGCGCATACAATACGATTGTATTGTACGAGCGGGGAGAGGAGGCGTAATCCATTGTTCTCTATGAGAACTGTGGATTATTGTTATTTGTAATTTTCAACCGTATTAGAGCGCAAATACTCGGCAAACTGCGTGCCGAAATGACGCCGTGTGAACATACCCTAAAACTCACTTTGTTGCCCAGAACAACCAATCAGAGCACACCTATCATTCCATATAGTGCTCTGGAAAAATGAGAGAGGGCTCTAATTGATTGCTATGGGCAACAAAGTGAGGTTTAGACCAAGACAGTTTTCATACATGTGGCCCTAAGAATTTGGGAATGTGTGTGTCGCAGAGACATTACTATAGTGGGAGCAGAGGTAGCACCCATGCCTGGGCCATGGTACATGAGTGGAGACGAAAGCCCCTCTGTCACCAGTATTATATATAGTACATGGAAGGTTTGGGGCCTTGTTACATATTTTCCACTGGAGCCAAGGGGCTTTAAGTTACATCACTGTTTGTTGATAGGAATGTCGACTGTTTCTACTAACAAAGGAAAGGATTTATAATACATCGGGAGGGTAATACTGGCGAAACCCTAAACCCGAAAGGAAATGAAATGTGAGCTGACGAGCAGTACGCAAACCGGGCTTTATGTTTGGGTTTGGGGATTAAAATGTTGAGACAAGTTTTTTTCTTGCTGTGATTTGACCACATTTTCTGAACATACTGTATCAATCCAGCAGAAACTTACATTCTATTTCTTCAACTCACTTGCTGCTAATGTGAAACAGAACTTGTGCTTGAGAAATTTGAATATGGAGTCCCAAGGCTACTACTTTAACCCCTGAGGTCAAAAAGGGGAAAAGATCAAATACCCCACGGCTGAAAAGCTCAAAAAGGGGCCTTTTACACGGCAGGGACAAATCCCCGGCGGTTTGGGGCCCGGGTATTTTCCCGGTTTTGCGGCCGTCCCACGGCCGCGGGGGGACGCTTTTCTCCCCGGATGACGGAGAACAGCCCTCCCCCCCCCATTTAGATGCACTGTTTGTCCCAAAAACCCCGGCGGAAGATTGTGCATATCCTATGTTCGGGGGGGGAAAAACCCCTCAGTGGGGACTGTGCACGGGTTTTCCATAGGCCAAATTTTGTCATTTTCGCACGTTTTTTCAAACGGTTTAAAAAAACCCCAAACCCGCCCCGGGGAAAACCCTTTCAATGGGGCTGCCCCAAAGGGCGAATGGCAATGACTACACACAATTGATGCAAGATACTGGTTTTATCAAGATTTGGAAACAAAACTAATATGGTACCAATTCTTAGACTAGTTTATTTGCAAGAGGATGTGACCTGACCTTTTGGGTCTAACCAAGTTCAAAACCAAGTAACGGTAAGGACTAGTAATAGAGACACATCTTCAAGATCCTGGGCCCCAATGCAAAATGCAACAAGACTCCCGTACTTTATGATACTGACATCTGTAATGGCTGAGAGTAGTGGATCCACTGGACCACCGCAAGCGGTGGTGTAAGCCACGTCAGGGAGTAGAGTTTAAGGGGCCCCTGGTTTTCACCAGAGCCCACCGCCGACTTGCTGCAGCAACAGACCCCCAGGTTGTTGCCCTTGATACAACTTGCTTGCAGTGGCGGGTGAGGTGTAGCGAGGTACAGAATCGTATGGCAGGCTGGTAGTCGGGGACAGGCAGGAATGTCAGGGCCGGTGGCAGGAAAAGTGTAGTCAAGGGACGGAGGCAGGGCGCGCCGTCCTTTTAAATTTTACAGAGCACCCTAGAAGGCGGGGATGCGTGTATTGGCTGACAGGAAAGCAGCAGGGAGCGAGGAGAGGTGAGTATATGTGTTGGGACTGAGAGTTAAGAGTGTGCCCACGGCCCGACACGCGGGTCGGGGGCCCACTTGTGCCCCGGAAAGGGGGGAAAGGGACAGGGGTCCCCCGCGATCCCAATTTTGGAGAGCGGGGTCCCCTAACAATTTTCCCTCCTTGTAAACCGAGCAAGCTGTGTAACTCTAACCTCTATAATTAAAAACACAAAAACCCCATTTTGATGCCCCAGTGAGGTGGGGTTTGATGTAAAAAATAAATGTTGTCACATAACTTTTACAATACAATGTTGTCTAAGACCTGCGGGCAACATAAATTGGAGTGATAGGCCTGATTCGGCTCACAGGCCTTGAGTTTGATGTAGACAGTTATGTCACGGTGTATCACCATAGAAGAATATTGCACAGAGTGATTTTATCAACCAGAAATAAAAAGCAAGCATAGCCCCAAGTGAAACCATGTCAAGTATATGCATAATATTCATTGTAAAGTCATAAAATGATGACGCATACGTGATGTCAAAAAATATAGCCAAAAAGGAGCCCGGGAAACAGCGGGGAAAGGCGGGGGTTATTGTTTTACATATTTCAACCCAAACCTTTTTTTAACTCCCTGGACCACACACAATGTAAAAATGGGGGTCTGCAGAGAAATGATGTATCCTCGCAACCCCGGGACACACTCCTTTTTTGGGGTGATGAGGGGGTTTAAATTTATTTTTGCACATCTTTTAAAAATTTTTGGAATAAAAGTAATCAAAAAATTGCATTTTCCAAAATGGTCCAAAAAAGTATATTTAGCCAAAAAAAAAATGCTCAAGTTCATAGGTATAAGTGCAAAAAAGTTATTAGTCACAGAAAATGGCAAAGTGGTAAAAATTTGAAAAATAAAAATGTTTGGTTTTGTTTTATGGTACCAAGCCATATAGAAAATCCTACATGTTTGGTATTGCCAGATTCATATCAATCGGTAGAATAAAGATAACACATCAATTACACTGAAGATTGAATGCCTTAAAAACAAAACTCCTGCAAAAATGGTGCAAGTACGTTTTTTTTTTACATTTTGCCCCACTTAATTTTTTGTCATTTCCCGTTGTTCTAGGGTTTATGTATTTACCCCTTTTAAAAGAATTTGTCCCAAAAAAAAGCCCTCATATGTTTATGTAGATGAAAAGCTAAAAAAAATTATAGCTCTGGGAAGTTGGGGAGGGAAAAATGAACATGACCAAAAAAAATAAAAAATAGGCTGCAGCGGGAAGGGGTTAAACTTACAGTTTTCCCCTTTTATCTTGATTAGGGGGGTACCTGAGATACCCTTATGCAAATTATTCAGTCTTTTGGGCCCTTAAATTGAGGGGTTATTTCCTCTTTTCGGTTACCAATGTTTAAAAATATTCTGCAGGGCTTGTAATTTAAAAGGGAACCTTCACATAATTAACCCCCTGGATGGGGCAGCAAAGTAGTGACCCAACCCTTTTGTTTTCCCGCGCTGTTCCTTATTCTGTAAGATGCAGTAGTTTTAGAGATTTAAAAAGCTCAAATCTGAGTTTTAGCCAAAAAGATCCACTTATTCTAGCAGGTGTTAGCCCCGCCCACCCCCCACTCTCAGCTATTCAAACCTTTTAATAGGGAAAAAATTTTTAAAAAACCAGGGGGGAGGGGGTAAAACCGCTCAAAAAAAGGGCCTTTACTGACAGAAAGGGTGCAAATGTTTCATTTTAAACTTAAAGCTCTCAAACTACTGTACTTACGAAAAAGGGGCACAGCATGGAAAAAAGCACATCTGCACTACTTGTGCTGCCCCCAAAGGGGGCAAATTAGTGGGCAGGGGTTCCTTTTAACCTAGTTGCTGAAAAAAAGGGGGCCTGGTTTTATTTGCCCTAAATTTTAAAGGGTAAAAACCTTTTTGGCCTATACTGCTAAGCAAAAAGGGGTTGTTTCGTCCCCCGCACAGAGAGCAAAAGAGAGTTACCTGCCAGGGGCGGCGTGGGTGGAGAGGGAGTCTCCCCTCTGTAGGTGATACCAAAAAAACCCCTTCCCCCATATAAGGATGAACCATTGTACTGGCGTAGGAGTTATCCAAATACATTTCGCGATTGTTACCCTTTCATTTGTTCTCTTTATTAAAAATACAGTAAAAAAGAAATTGAGTAATACTCTGTTTTTTAACACGGCCTGGGCTTTTCTGAGTTGTAGTGGTTTGAGCTACTCCAGAGGATATCAACTGGCAATGGGGGAAGTTTTGTAATCACATTCCATCTCTTGCAGTACCATCCCTTGAAGAAATCCACTCTGTAATGCTGACAGGTTTCTCCTTCTTTTAAAGGGGTTGTCTTGCTACAAAGATTAGCTTTCAACATGTAGGGAACACTAAATAAAGATGTTTTCCAAATATATTGCGTTGTTCTTTTTTTTGTTTTTTTTTGTTAAAGAGCTACAAGTCATGTTATCACCTTATGTGCTCTATCTGGTTCCCCAAGTGACCAACCTGTGTACTTCTCCTCCCCCTGCTGTTTGTTCTATCTGATAGCAGGGAGTGACATCATCACACAGGTCGGGGCAGCACAGAGCTTCAGACAGTGAGAGCTTGTTTGTTATCTGATCTTTCAGACAAAAGCCACAATTACTGCTGTTTACTTTAACTCAGAAGCTCTCCTGGTCCTGACAGCATGAGTTTTATCTAATTAGCAGAGGTCTGAATACATGGAGCTCATATGCTAATTACAGACACCTTGACCAGTAAGTGACAGAGCAAAGCAGATGAGACAACCTCTTTAAGCTTTTATTGCAGGTCTCTTTAGGCTTCCAGACAGAAAGGTAGGGGCTGGCTGGTTTCTCCAATGGACTAAGGTCCAGGGCAGGACTCCTTATTTCCATTTCCAACTTAGCAGAAGACCCTCCACCTGGAACTCACTAGAGCACCTTTTATACACTTAACCTCCCCTTTGCTTCTACAGTAACAATGTTTTCCTAATGGCTAAACACAGAAATTTTAACTCTTGGTGATTCTTCCCAGAAGGAGACATTGCACATTTTTATCATTTCCATAGTTTTAAATGCCTACACAGACTATAAAAGCTTTTGGGGGAAAAAATTTTGGTGATTTTATAGTACATCTCGGGCCGGCAGGAGGTTCGAGATGAGCAATGCTACGGAAAGCTGCCGGCGGGATTTATGGGGTTAAACTAACTATTAAAGTAAAAAAATAAAGTAAAAAAATTAATAAATATTAAAAGTTTAAATCACCTCCTTTTGCTGTTTTACAAATAAAAAAATTTAAAAGTTACACATAATTGGTATTGCCATGTACAATCTATTAAAATATATCATCACTTATCTCATACACTGTACACCATAGAAGAAGAAAAAATCCAAACGCCAAAATTGTGTTTTTTTTTGGTCATTTCATATCCCCAAAAAATTTAAATAAAAAGTGATAAAAAGGTTGCATCTATCCCAAAATGGTACCAATAAAAACTGCACTTCATCCCAACCTTTTTGCTTAAATTTTTTTTCCTATTTTCCTCCTCTAACACCCCGGTGTGTATTATGATGCAGTGCGTTTTACAGTCCCAAAAATACAGCATATCCGTATACATTAAAGTAGGGAAACTTCCCCCAGTCCAAACGTTTCGGCCAGATCGGCCCTCATCCCATATGCATACTGATTGATATATATATAAAATATTATATATATATTTTATATATATATATATTTTCAAAAAAGAGAAGAAAAAGGGAAGAAAGCGCACAATCGTGAAATATGTATACACAGTCGGTATATTAGTAGATATAGGTTGTGCTCACCTCTGGGAGCTGTGCGGATAAATGAGGCACAACTCTCAAAAATGCAAAAGTATCTCCTCAGTATTCCTCGTCTTAGGAGCCCGGGATTTCCCTTTCCCGTGTTTCAGCAAGCTAAAGGTAAAAAAAATTAAAAGGGAAAAAAGAAAAACCGGGGGTATCAAACGCTTTCCCCGAGGATAATAAGGGAAAACCACTATTCCTTTTTAGGATAAATTTATTGGGTTAAAAAACAAAAGTTGCCAATTTTGAAAATTTAAAAAGCGGAGGGTTTTAGGGGGCGGCGCGCTAAAGCGCGCCGCGGGGAAAAATTTGCATGGACCCGCCCATCTTGTTGGTAGGGCCCCCCCCCCCCTTTAAAAAAGCCACACCCCCCCATAAAAAATTTTCCATAAAAAGGGTTTGGGAAGAAAGCCAGGGGAGATGCCCTTATAGCCCGGTAGTAGCCCCCATAACCCGGTATCCCCTTTCAGGGTGGTAGATGCCCCCCTTTTAGCCAAGTAGATGCCCCCCCTGTAAACCAAAGGGAGGCCCAAAATTTTTAGCCCGGTAGATGCCCCCCCTTTTTTAGCCAGGGGGTGCCCCCCCTTTTTTGCCAGGTAGGTGCCCCCCTTGGGTTTGCCAGGTAGGGGCCCCCTTTTTCAGCCCGGTAGGTGCCCCCCTTGTTTAGCCAAAGGGAGTGCCCCCTCTGTTGCCAGGTAGTGCCCCCTCTGTTGCCCGGTGGGGTTTCCCCCTTTTGGGTTTGCCAGGTTTGTTTCCCCCATTTTGTTAGCCAGGAGTACCCCCATCTGTTAGCCAGGGGTGCCCCCCTCTGTTTGCCAAGGGAGATGTCCCTCTGTTGGCCCGGTAGTTTTCCCCCCCTTTTTGCCAGGGGGTGCCCCCTCTTTTGCCGGTAGTAAACCCCCCCCTGTTAGCCCCGGAAATTTCCCCCCTCTGTTTGCCAGGTAGATGTCCCCTTTGTTGCCAGGTTGTGCCCCCCCTGTTGGGAGGGGAGGCCCCCCTGTTGCCAGGTTGTGCCCCATCTGGGTTTGGGCCCGGTAGTGCCCCCCTCGGGTTTGCCCCGGGTGTGCCCCCTTGTTTCCAGGGGAGTGCCCTCTTGGGGGGCCCGGAGTGCCCCCTCTGTTGCCAAAGGGGTGTCCCCCCTTTGCCAGGGTAGTGCCCCCCTTGTTAAACCGGGGAGTGCCCCCTTTTGGGTTTCCAGGTTGGGCCCCCAACTGTTAGCCCGGGGAGTGCCCCCCCTGTTGCCAAAGGGGTGCCCCCTCTTTTGCCCGGGGTGCCCCCCCTTTTTAGCCAGGGAGGGCCCCATTTTAGCCAGGTAGTGCCCCCGTTAGCCAGGTAGGCCCCCTTTGTTGCCAGGGTTTGTTTCCCCTCTGTTGGGCCCGGTGTGTCCCCTCTTTTTGCCAGGGGAGTGCCCCCCCTGTTGCCCGGTAGTGCCCCCCTCTGTAGAAAGGGAGTGCCCCCTTTGTTGCCAGGGGAGTGCCCCCCCCTGTTGCCCGGAGTTGCCCCCTGTTGCCAGGTTGTGCCCCTTGTAGCCAGGTTTGATGGTCCCTCCGTTGCCAGGTAGTGCCCCCCCTCTGTTGCCGGTAGTGTCCCCTCTGTTGCCCCGGTAGTGCCCCCCCTGTTTCCAGGTAAAATGTCCCCCCTGTTGCCAGTAGATGTCCCCTTTTGTTGCCCGGTATGCCCCCTCTGTTGCCCCGGTAGTTTTTCCCCCTTGTTAGCCCGGGGAGCCCCCTAAAGCTAAAAAAAATCAAATAATAAAATCCACTTACCTTTTCCGGCTCCTGCAGCGCGGCCAGCTTTCCCCAACCCATACTATCGCGGCGCAGGGGGAAAGGAGAGCGCCGGCGTCAATCCCCTGCGGGGGGCGCGTTTACTTTCCCCCCTTGGGGCCGGGTTTACCTGTTTGTTTCGGGCACACACCGGCGCCCGGGGCTTACAGGGGGAGGAGGGAGGAGGGAGGGGTTCCCCCCTGGCCCCCCTCCCCGCACCCGTGAAGGGCCCCCGGGCGGGGGAAACGGCGCTGCGGGCTTCCCCCCGCTGTAGGGGCGGTTTCCCCCGGGCAAGAGTAGCCACCCGCGCTACTCTTTCGCCGCCCGGAAATTTAAAAGGGCCCCCCCGCCGCAGGGGGCGGGAGGAATGCCAAAATCCCCCGGGGGAGGGCGGGAGGGGACCCCAAATAGGGGGCCCCCGCCAAAAGGGAGAGGGTTTGGGATGTATGGTTTTAAAAAAAGAATAGCTCTCATAAAAAACAGCATAAATTTAAACCTAAAGCCGGGTTTTCCCGCGGTAAAACCCGCGCTTTTTATCAGAAGTAATTGAAGTTTATATTTTTATTTTGGGGATGTATCTCAGGGGGTAGCAAGAAACACACCGTTTCCCGGGCGTTCGTTTTTTTCTTCTCCCCGCCTTTTTTTTTAGCCAGAAGGGTTTAAAAAGCAAAAAAAGGCCTAACTTCAGCCCCACCCAAAAAAACCTATAAAGTCCCTTTTGGAACACTTTACAGTTCTTTGTAGTTTCCTGGGTTGGTTCCC
>JAODAL010070019.1:0-16103 GCA_025379985.1 Phyllomedusa bahiana
AGGGTTTAAAACCAGGGCCAGCTTCTACTATAGCTGCAAAAGCATTAATTTCCATTAAAAAGACTTGTGCAGCTTCCTACTCAGTCTTAACTCAAAAATTACACAAGGGGATGGGTTTTGAGGTTATCATTTGCAGTGAATTCCACTAATTAAAAATTCCATATATGCTATCATACCCATTGTTGTGCTGCTGACAGGACAAAGGGAAAACAGATTTAAAATCTAAATCGAAAGCTTTCTATAAATTCAGCAAAACATTCTATAACAAAAAATAGATAAGTTTATAAATGTGTACTAACCCAAAGAATAAAGTTAACATGCCATAGTTACTGCATATTAAATTCCACACAAAATGGCAAATTTGTAGTTTTTTGTTCTCTTTTAGCACAAAAACATTGTTTTTTTTGCTTGGTTGGGTGCTAAGTAAATTTTTATATTAATTGTAAGTATCGTGGTACCATTAAAATGAAAATCTAGTCTAACCCCTGGGTAGCAACGTTGATGGAAAAATGAAAAAGTTGGCTGAACTTTCAAGGAGTCCTGTTTTCAAGATATCAGAGAGTATCAAAGCATCCAGAGCTTTATCTGTGTGTATAGGTTTGCCTCAGATCTACCAGTTTAGCAGTATTATGCACATGACCTCTGCCATTGCCCCCTTATGACAACAAAGAGACTGCTAACCTTGTCCCAGACCACATAGCAAAGCTGACAAGTGACTGCCTAAAGTAGAAAGAAAGTAGAAAAGAAAGTGTCAACTTCTTGCATGTGCTCCAGTTGTCAATGTGAAAAAATAGAATGATAAAAAAAGTTTTATATGAATAATAGAAACATAAGATATGTTTGTTTTAAAAAAATTTTTTTAATCCTTCAATATCAATGATGTACATAAAAGCTCCTGACCTAAATGTTTATGCAGAATATTTGGGCTTAGATTTTTGATAGAGCAAATAATCCTATCAAACGCATAAATCTATTGTAAAAGCAGAATGGGGCGCCGCTGCACTCAAATTTCCCCTAGTTAAAATGGAGAGTCGTTGCACAGCGCAACCTGCTTCATTCTGATCAACTTTCAAGGGTCTGTTCCCGCGATGGGTGGAACCCACAACTATCAGACTTTAGTAGCATATTATAGCGATATGACATTAGTTTCTATGGTGGGAACAAACCTTTTGTGTTTTAGGTGTAATAAGGTAAAGATACATGAAACATTTTCCCTCCTAGAAGTGTCGGGGGTCGTTTACCAACAATGGGGGTCACCCGTTTGTCCCGGTACTCCAAATCACGTAGGGAACATGTATCGCCGATTAGACTGGTCAGCGCAGAGTTCTTGGTTCGAATCTCATTCATGTCCAAGCAATTCTGACAATACAATGCATTACACACAATTGTATGATTCGTAAACAAACAAGCGCAGGCGCGATAAAGGGGGAGAGGAACGGACGTATGTCATATTTTTGGCAGCTTCTGAGTAGATTTTCATTTTGGGCCATGTTGTCTCTGATAGAAGTCTCTGGGAAAGCATCGGCCGAAACTTTGTAGTTGATTTCATTAAAACGAAACTTAGGAAGGGGTTGAAACAATTCCCCTCCCCGGGGCTGAAATCAAGTGTAAAACCTGGACTAACACTTAAATCTTTTCAAAAATTTGCTGAAACATTCCTCACAAAAGGAATCTGCTACTGGATACTTTAGGTTAAGCTGGGTTTTCATATTTAAAATGCAACCCCAAAAATTTGTTCAAATCTCTTATCCTTCCACAATCCCCCCTAAGCCAAGATTTTCTACTGTCCCTATTGTCTTTCCTGAACTAAATAGCATAGGACCTTTGGAAACTGATCACACTGGGGTAAGGTGTGGGGATTTTCTTAAAAGGTTGTGGGGAAAACCCCCCCCCAGGGGGTGAATTCAACACACAACCCCAGTGCCCTACCTAACAGTGTGAGGTTTTCCCCCCCTTGATCTGTCCCCTTTAAATCGGAGTTACTCTTGGTTCATACTTATGGGGTCTTGGTAGGAAGGGATTCCCCAAATACCCCCTTTCACACCGCACATCAGAGGTTCCTGTTCGTGCAAAAGGGAAAGGGTTCCTGAGGGGGCTCCTCCTGCAGTATCCGGGGCCAATAATTTTTGAGGGGGGAACGCAGCACACAGCAAACAGTAACACCACCATATAACCAGCAGTATCATGCCCACTTCAAAAACCACGCTTCCGCCCCCACCCAATCATCAGCCAGGAGGCCCAGGAAGTATCCACTTCTGAATTCTCCTTGATTTCCTTTGACAAATTCTTTACTACCTGGGCTATTTTTTTTGCCATTCCTCCTTGTTGTCAGGTATATAGGGCAGCATTCTTCACCTTTCCCCCCCCCCAAAAATCCCCCTTTCCCACCAACACCATTTCGATGGCTAAACGGTTCTGTAAGGTCCCCAGTATTGGGCCTAATTCTTCATAGATCCTTAAACTATCTTTTAATTAAAAACCCTTTTTGCTGTTTAAGAAATATAATTAACCAGTCCACATTCTTTTTGATTTGCACTTGGGGAATAAGGGAACAAAGCCGCAGCAACTGATCCTGCCTTTTAATGGGGCAGGACCCCCTACACTCCAATTGCATCATAATATATTGGGACTTCCCCCGGGGTTTGGGGGGCCGCTCGCTTTTTGCTCGGGGGGGTATCAGTGGGTGGATTCCATGGGGAACCTTTAAAGGGGGATGGAGAGCTTTTTAATGTGCCTGACCTTTCCAGGTAGCGGCAAACCCACTTCCATCTCCCCCTCCCCACACAAACCGAAACATCCAGGAGGGGTTTCCCGTGAGATTCACCAATTTCCATAGTCAGGTTTGACCTGGCAAAATCCCTGAGAAACCCCCCAAAGATGATCCCCCGGCACATTGGAAAAAACAAGGTATTTCCCCCGGGCCCACCCAACCCTCCGGGGGTTAAATTTGGGTTTGAAACTTCTAGAGGGTTTTTTCTCCATCCAGAAACAATTTTGCTTATCCAAAAAACAATAACACATTTTTGCTTGTCTGCTGTACTTGGTGGTGGTTGGTTTTCCAAGTGGGGTTGGTCCTCACAGGCCAAACACCCCAACTTTTAAATTATGGGCCCCCAGTGTATTTAACCATTTTAGCCACAGGTTTTTCCGGGGAGAAAATTTGGGTTTCAATAGAAAACCACTTCCCACTGTATATTTTGGGGTTGGGGGCTACTTCTTTTACTGCTTTCTGAAAGATTGACCTTTCCACCGGAGCTACAGTGGGGGATGGCGGCGGGGGGTCTGTTTTTAATGTTTTAAGCTCATAAGGCCCAGAATGGGGTTTATAAAAATATTTACCCCTAAAACAATTGCCCATATCTCCTGCTGAGGGATTTTCAATATTAGAAGAGTGGGAAGATCTCTTGGGGAAAAAAACCGTTACCCCATTGTTTAGTGGGGCCCCTTGCAATGTCAACCCCCACTAACAAGGATTTCCCTCTACCTTTGATCTATGGCCCCCTTGGGTTTTTTAACCCATCCTCACCCTTTTTCCACCCCCCATCAGACCCAATATAACATTTTTCCCCCAAAAAGAGTCACCACAGTAAAAAACCCCGGAAAAGAAGACCTCTTTTGGTCGACTCCCCATTTGACAGACGGAAACCTAGGAGCAATAAACGCAATAATCAAATAGAAAGTCTGAACCTTTGGCTCAAGTCGTCCAGTTTTTTACTGCAGCATTAGATACAGATAAAACAATAAAAGGATATACACAATCAATTTTTTAGTTTGGTCCCTTTTAAATGAGAAACGTGTATCCCCGTGGTTTTCCCCCCAACTTCACGCAGTGGGGGTAATCAGGATAAACCCTAAAGGCCTTCAAATCTAGGGTCCAGGCAATTTCTCCTTATATCTCTTATGTACACTCGGTCTCTGGTTTGAAATTCATTGCTACGTTTCTCCTGTAGATTCTGGAAGATCAAGCAGAGGAACTGCAGCATGCAAATTTAGTCAACTCTTGGACAAGATTCAATCACACATAAATTGTTACAGTCCTTATCACTAGTTTTCCCCTAGCTCTTGCTCCACTGACTTCAACACAGAAGGAGGCTTCCAAACAGTATCTCAAATGGGGTTTAGGCCATGTTTTGCTTGTGGGGTGTGCGCCAAGTGGTATAGAACAATTGGGAGGAAGTTCTGCCAGGGAAGGGGGACTCAGCAGTCAAGCAGTCAATTTTTTAACAACTTATTCTTGAGAGTTCCATTCATTCTCTCTAACCTTCGCAGAGCTTTGGGGATGGTACGGAGTGTGGAGGCCGCAAATCTAACCCCTAAACATTGTTCCTAACTTCGGAAAACGAGGAGAGAATGCTGCACCCTGGTCTGACTCGATCACAATGAGGGATTCCCAATCGACAGCTATTTCAGTAATCAATTCTGGCCGTTACTTGGAAGGTTCACATGTTGGTCACTGGGTAGGCTTCTGGCCATCCGAAAACATGTCTTACTGCATACAGAACATATTCATACTTGCCCTCTTAGCATCGGGGATGTGGTCCACTTGAATCCTTTTGGAGAAGGCGGTACTCAGGTTTTGCCAGGTGTGCATATGTACTTGAGCAGTGGGGAAGGGTTTGCAGGTGGTGCATATGGTGCAGGCCGGATTGTAGTGCTGCAATCATGGAATGATTCCTGGTAGCTTGGTACAACTTCTGCACATTGCTGAGTGTCATGATTCTTTCCACGATGAGTGCTTCCCTGGGCCCAGGCTGCAATGGCAGGATCATTCGTCTAGGTAATACAGACAAGGCACCTTTGCACTTCCAGAATTCCTCTCTTCGAGAGTTGCGCATGTCGTTTTTCACTGTTGTTTCTCCTTTGCTTGCCAGATGTTGTTCTGCTGATTATTCTGTCCCCTGAGGGGCCATGCCGGAGGCTGTCCTCAATCATGAGGCTGGAGGTTTATCAGTTCTTTGTTGTAATGAATTTCCTTCCTCTGAGCTCTGGTGGTTACCATAATAAGTTCAGGATTCCAGCCACTTGGATGACACTACACCAAGAGCTGTGCTTTTGCGGTTGGTCCGCTGTCTGGTTTCTCGGGTCCTGTTTGTTTTCACTTTTCCATGGGCTTAACCACTTTAAGACTGCTACCTTTGTGGGGCTCGTTAAGTGTCAGCCATCAAGGATTTTGATTTGTACCTGTCATTGTTTAATCGGGGTCACTGCTGCCGTGATGAACCTCGATTTTTCCAGAAATGAGCCCAAATAATCTGTGCTATGCCATAGGATATCTGAGGGTCAGTCCCTATATATTGACCGTTTTTCTCTTCTCAACCATTTTACAGGCTTTCTTCCAAAGCTTTGTAGTTCAGCAACATTGAGAGCTGAAAAGTGAGGGGCGTGCTTCTGCCATGAGGATTTCATCTTCTGTGGTTATTGCAAAATCCTCGTATGCAAAAGTCCCATCTTCCAGTAGCATATCTTGATCCACAGTCAGAGATCAAGATCTGCATGGGGGATCTCCTTGGTCACCACTGTGACTGGGGCAGCAGTTTGATTCTTGTAAAGGTTTCGAAAATACAATTACAGGTGGGTCATATTTTCATATGGGTCATAGTCCACTCTTCTCATTCCCCTGTGTAGTGGATGAAGAGTGGCTGGTATTCAAGACTGTACTAGGTTTGAAGGAATATGTTTGGAGGGGTTACAGGAAGTGAACAATGCCATAGCGCAAAGGTGGCGCTGATGAGTCATTGTGCTTTGGAAGAGTCTGTTGTAGTACTGTAGACTCAAGATCATGGGGTGCTGAATGATACATTCATGTCCCAGAACATATCCGCCAGTTTGTCTAAGAAGGAGTTTGTGCTGCTGCATGGACAGCCTTGAGGCAGGCAGGAGCGGGTCAGGCCGCACCGGGTCCAATCGAGCAGTAATAGTACCCTAGAGGCCGTTGGCGGCCCCCATGCGCCATGGGTGAGGACTCAGAGGCATGTCCCTTGTTGCTGAGACTCAATATAGTTGAAAGGTTGATTTGTAGTCTGGAAGTCCAAGTGCTGGACCAGTCGACACTGCAGTCTGTAAAGCCTGGTGTGTGAAGCAGGCCTGTGCTGTTCGTTGCTTACACGATTAAAGATTAGGAGCTTGGTTGAAGCAGGTCCTCAGTCTTCAGGACATTCGCTTTAAAGGCTGCATATTTTCTGGATGCATCGCGTTAACCATCCTACAGTAGGTGATGACGCCTAGGAAACTTTGTAAGTTGTCTTGAGTTTTTCTGGATTAAAGGGAAGGGATGTGATGGCTTGAACACGTCATCTGTAAGGTGTCGGGTTCCTGGGATATACACGTGACCCAGAAACACAACTCTTGTTTTGCACCACTGGAGCTTGTATCTTGGAGACCTTGCAGTGAGAGCAGCCGATGCCTGCAGCTAGGGTTAGAAGAATTTTCCTTCCCCCCCCCATATCTGTCAGTGGCTTTCCTCAAGGAAGAAGATCATCGACATACTGAAAGAAGGGTTACTTCAGGGTTGTTGGCTAACCTTGGTTGATAGGAAGCTTTATAGCCTGAGTAATAACTGATTTGGCGGCTATTCTGGGCCCCTTGAGGTGTCCGGGTCAGGTGATTGAGGTTCCCTGAAGTAAGAAGCAAACAAGTATCTGAACAGTCTTCATGGAAGAGGGACGCTGAAGAACGCATTAGTCAGGTATCAATAACTGTGAAGCAGGAAGCTGAGGGGGGCATCGTGGAATGGAAAAGTAGGATTGGGGTGGGAACACTTGTTTGTTTCCAGGAATGTGGCTGCCATTAACAGCTCGGATGATTTTGCACCAATAGGATATCTATGCGTGTTTTCTCTTTCTTGGACTTCTTGTCTTCACTGGAAAAAGACGGGGTCTGTTGCAGGGAGAGAGCAGGAGACGGATTACCCCTGCGTTAAAAAGAGTAGTATTTGAGCTGCAGTCACATCTCTGTTGACCGCTTTGAGGGGATATGTGGGAGTCTAGGGTAGGGGATTCCATACCTTATGGTTACACATGCACTGGGTGAACAGGAAGGAGGCCAACATCATTGGTTTCTATGTAGACCAAAAGTCCTGGAGGGAGGTTAGAAAATACTAGATGAATCCAAAAATAAAGAAGGCTTGGAATAAAGTACTCATCAGAATAGGGGGGGCCTTCAATGCACTATCGGTAAATGATACCAGTCTTCCGATCCTGGATTCCTGTTAATTTTAAGCTCCATACCTTTCAGAGGAGATCTGAATGTTTGGCTCCGCATCAGTTTTGAGTAAGTCGTGCTCCCAATAGATTAATTCTGGGGCACGTGTGCAGAAACAAGGGAAACGGATCATTCAAATCAGGATGAAGGACCAGCATTAATTGGTACTCAAGTGAGGGGGATCTTATGTATGCGACCTCAACCCCATTACAGCGAAAGTATGTAGAGGAAGATCTGGACCCAGGGGGTATGGCCTGCAGTGATTATATTGAATAATAGTCATTAAATGCAGTTGTTACACCATTCTAGAATGGGGTATCCATAGGATACCAGCTGAAACAGAGGTAGTGTGAGTGGAGGTTTAGGGCATGTCATCTCAGGTGGACCCTGTGGCCGCGCTCTAAGAAGCATTCCTCGTTGGCCTGATCGAAGGATCTTTCTATATTTTTATCTGGGTTCTTGCTGTCATTTCGGGCCTACGGTGTGTATTAGGACTTCACATGGCAACTCCCAAGCTCGCCGGTAACCATACACTGCAGAGCTCCAGGTTCTAAGATTCCATTGTTTTCTATTGAATCCAGACACATGTCCAACCTGGGACGGCGCTACTCCCCGGCCTTCCTAATGAGCTTCGCTTGCACAATCATCCAGCGTGGGTTTAACCGCTGTGGTTTGCTTGGATTCACTATCGCTCTACTTTGTGGGTGGAGGATGTCTTACATCGCGTACCCACAGTGAACAGTACTTGTTTCAATTTGGGGGGTGTATTGAAACATTCTGGCCACTCGGGGTTCCCAATGTTCCCCATTTGTATCATCCTTAACCGCTTTGTAAATTGTGCACCGCCACAGCAGAATCAGATACATTACAAGGGATGATCTCCGCTGCACTGAGGAGAATAGCGGACCCCGGGTATCTACTCTCCCCTGTCTCTGAGATACCTTTCACAATCTCGTTGGGCTTCTGAACCAGCTGTTTTCTATAAGGTCTTCTTGCCAATCCCCCTCGGGCGGACATTGGGTATTGGCTCAGGGTTATAAACTATGGCTCTGACCCTATGGTCTTTGATCTGATTATCCCCATGTTCCTATGGGAATAATAACACCTTGTCCACCAGTTTGACGTTGTCAACAGCGCAACTAAGCTCTGGATCCAATTTCTCTTGCTATTGTAGACACACCGCACCTGGATGGAGGTGTACTAAGGATCTGAGGGGCCGCCAAACCACATTGTCCCAGGAATCCCCCCGTAGGAACGGGGAGGTGACTACTGCCACTATGGGGTCTCACAACGCCCCTTTCCGAGGTTCCCGGTGGCCTTTGGGCGGCCGAGAGAGGCGTTTTTCCTCTGTGTCTCACAGCTCACCTCCATACAAACCATGGACGGTACAGGGGCAGGTGGATCCATGGTGCTGGGGCGGTGCCAGGGTGTGACTTACAGGGACCTCTTGGGGGAGGGAAAAACAGCAGGATGGTTCCTGATTTAAATTACGTCCTTGGGGATGTAAACAGGGGTATAGGGGGGCGGGTAGGGCGGTTCTGACTAGCCTTAGGGGGGCAGCGTTCTTGGTGCCACAAAACTCCTACAATCCTCCGCCCATTTAGGATTTTGCGGTTCCGACTATGCACTACTGGTCCCACCCCTCCGGGTCCGCCAGCGGCGCCATTGTAGGGCGGTGGTGCAGTGGTCTTTTTACACAAACTATCGCTTTTTAACAACACTTTTCATATAAACCATACAGTTTGTCTTCATTATCATCTCCGCCACTGCCTTCTATTCACACTAAATCGTCCTTTTGAAAGAACATTTGGCCACTCGGAGGTGAGCTGTGCCATTTCCAGCCATCTCTTATCGGACAATTTTCCTGCTCGAACTCTCTATTTTCTCCGTGCCACTTGGATGGCTGCAATCTGCCCTTCTTTGTGGCTATCCACCAACGTATTACATTTTACAGGCATTTGTAAACATATCCTTTTTCCTTCTTCTACAAACAATCTCCTTGACATTTCTTCCTGACAAAGACTACACAGCCGTGGCCACCGGCAGTGCCCTGGATCCCGGTCTCACTCAACACAAGGATTCTAGTCAAAATAATAAAGATCCCTAACTTAACCAACATAGGTCCCACCCTTTGTTGCCACAAGGTGGGGACGTACCACCCCGGTTTTGTCAAACAGTCATACTTATATGTTATACATATATATATCCGGAACAATCAACTAGTGAATAGTCCCAATCCCGGACCCACCTGAATATTCTCTGTAGAAATACACAGATCTTGTCCTAAATAACCGGAGACTCCCTTGCCACTCAACAATTAACTTAGAGACTGTCAAGTGTCCCACTATATTTCAGCTCACACATACCGGGCAAAAGGGGTTCGTGGACTAATAAAAACAGTGACAATCCGAACTACTGGAAGTCATCTGCAAATCACAAAGTTCGGGACGTGGCGGGCTGGATCAAAGTTTTCTAGGTCTAGTCACTTATATTGTGACCACCGCAACAAGACAATCTACGCTATCCGGGAGGACATCAATGGCCAACGGTGTAGTTAAATAGACAATAGATGTATCTAACTTCACCGAGGGACTTTAGAGGCTTGCGCAGTTCCTCTCAATTATGATTATCTCAGGTCTCGAGCGCCTCCAGCAGTGTCGGGTCCTCTCGGGGGTCCTGGATCCACCTCAGGCCTATCGCCTTAACGTATGCGGCGCCAATGATGTCGGGGGGTCGTTTACAACACTGGGGGTCACCTGTTCTTTTCCGGTACCCAAATTCACGAATACGGTGGGAGAACATGTATCGGGCCTCACCGATTAGAAACCTGAGTCAGACGCTGAGTTCTGGTTCGAATCTCAATTCCTGGTTTCCAAGCAATTCTCGACAATACAATGCATTACACACATATTTTGTATGATTCTGTAATCAAACAAGCGCTAGGCGCAAAAGGGACGAGAGGAACGGACATATGTCCATATTTAGGCTAGCTTGTCTGTGTAGTATTTCATTGGTCAATGTTGTCTCGAGTAGAAAGTCTTGGAATGCCACCAGCCGAAATTTGTAGTTGATTTCCAGTAAAACGGAAACTTAAGGAAGGGAGATTGATAACCAAATTCCACTCCTGGGGAAACTGATTCAAGATGTTACATCTGGACTGCAACCATCTTAAATGCTTTCTTCAATTTGCTGTAATTTTCATTCCTCACAAAATGGGATCTGCCAAAGCTAGATACCTTATTAAGGAGAAAAGCTTGTGGGATTTCATAGTTATGCATGCAACACAATATTAGTTCTCAAATCTCTTTTACCTTCACGTTCTAAGCTCACAAAATGTCACTAACATAATGGCAAAAATATAAAATTAAAAATATATATTTATATAAATATACAGATAATCAAGTCCTATACATTTTAAAATCAGAAAGAAACTGACTGGACCAGGAGCTTTTGTGGGTCATGCACTTGGGTCTTACACAAATAGCAGAAAAAAATGGAGCCTTACCTAGTGCCCAAAACGAGCTGCTTCATGCCTGGCACATATGTAAAGAGCAGTACAGAAACAGGTACTGTGGTGTTACTGATATAGAGTACATCTAACATACAATGTCACCAGGAAGGGACTAATGTATGTTGAAGAATATTTTATCAATTGTATTTTGAATGACCAACTCTGTACTTTTTAACTATACAAAGATATTATGCACACCAAATACATTTTTTTTGTCTGTTTGTAACTCAAAAAGTATTTTTCTCTTATCCAATTATTTTTGTAACTGTGGGTTTGTTTCACATGTCTGCAACCTACCAATATAATTTGATATATAATCTTAAGAATCACACAGTCTGGATGAACCAGCAGCATTTTTCAATGTCACACTTGTTCCTCAAACATAGGTGTCTCATTTGGCACTTCAAATCTGAAATAGATTTCAAAGGTTTTAAAACAGCATGAAAACTTTTTGGAACTATAAATTATCTGTCTGCTGCTGATATGGCCACTGTAAAGTTCCTTTTTTTAAATACATGTTCTGGTTTTAAATACCATTTTCACTGTTGTTATTTGACCTATATAAAGATATTTTATTTTGTAATGTTTACTATTTCACTATATTCTACTACGTTTGTTTGTTTGTTTGTTTTTTTTTATCTATCTATAATGTAACTTTTGTAGCAGTTGCACAGTATGTACCCATTTTCAGCTGCTGTTTTTTCATAAACCTGTTTATGCAATGACTTAAACTGTATAGTATATAATTTGGAAGTATATTATTTTAAAATGATCGGAAACAACAATCCTCCTTCATGTTTTTTTTTTTAAGAGATGATGTGTTTTTAGGTGATTCCCATCTCATTGGACTTAGACTTAAACATGCAGGCAAAGATAAAGCATAAATAATAGTAATAATTTTTTTGCAATTGGATTATAGCAATTAAATTGCTTTTCTAATTTTGCTTTGTTTCAGAGTTAGAACAGTTATTATTTCATGCCTGTTTGCAACAACTTATCTACTTTCCATCCAGCAGTGGCCTGGCTGGTGATGTTACTATCTGATGTCGTTTTCAGCAGGATTAGTGCTTTTCAGTCTTTATCTGTAACTTGCTACCGAGATAAAACTTTTTCCAAACCATTAGGCTTTGTCTGCACTGCATTGGACAAAAAAGACCTGGAAAACCAAATCCTAAAACTGTTCATAAAACTTGAGTTTGTTAGTCACTGCTGTCAAAAGCTGCTGAAAAAAGTCTGTGATGCACAGCATTAAGTTTGCTATCTATTTCTGCAAAAAGCATGCAAAAAACGTGAAAAAAGCGCCAAAATAGTCTGCTGCTTTACATTGACTCCAAAAGTAAATTTCCTGCCCTGTTCAGTTGTTTTTTGCAACATGATTTCAAAAACGGACAGACAATTTAAACAGCAGAAAAAGACGTTCTGTGGTGACAGCAGGACATTTTTTTTTATAGAAGTCTATGGGACATATTTACATTTGTTTTTTCAGCATTTTTTAGAAAAAAAAAAAACGCTGAAAAAATTTACGCCTTTCTGTGCTGTTTGGACATACCCTAAGACAGTAACTCTAAGACTATGTTCACACAGCGTATTGGGGCGCATTCCCTTTCATTATCAGTTGCGTGCAAGCACAGCGATGAAGTGACATGTCCATTCTACTTCCCCAGTGTAGTTGTACACTCGGGGAGACGAGATGTAATTAATGAATGAATGAATTACCGTAATTGCCAGCCGTTATAAAGCGAAATACGCCAGAAAATGAGTGCCACAATTAGCCGTGTGAACCATACCCTTGTGAGCTTTGTACTTTCTGTCAGGCCTGCACCACGGCATATTTATGTGTAATTTTTGTTTTTAAAGTATAAACAAGAGTCTTCTGAAGCTTACAGTATGTATATTGGCAGAATTTATTTTTGTCTTTCACTAGACATTTCCTTTCATGATGGCTCACATTTATAGTCAGACATATTGTTTGGACAGTGTCCTTATTTCTTACAGCCCCTCCATCAGTAATGGCCCTATAACAAGCTCAGCTAGCAATAGAAGCTAGCTAGAGCTTGAATATGGCAGTCACTGCTGTAGTTTGTCGACACAGCTGCAAGAAAGAAAGGGGGGGAACCTGTAGAGGCTGTTGGAAGGGGTAACAGATGGGTGGGACAAACCCCTGTAAAAATTGTATATAAAGTATCATTTTTTTTGTTTTCACCACACATCTGGCAATATTTTTTTTTTCTATCTATTGCTTTCCATCAACTAAGTGCCCCCCTTTTTTTTATTGGATTTCATGTTTTTTTTTTTTTTTCCAAATATTATAATGTGTTTCGTGGTTATACTTTGTACACTTTTTCTGAAAGTTTTACAATGTGTTTTTGGGCGTTTAGTTCTTAAGCCAAGTTGATAGATATTAGATGTGTATATCATTGCACATAATTTCATTCTGAAAATATCAGAAGTTTGGTAAATATATATTCAACATACAAATTGTGAACATTTAAATGGATGTTTTCATGTATACTGGAACAGGTCGGCTCTTCAGCTGTTGTAGAGTCGGACAAATGCATGAATTGAAGAACTGGTGGGCTGTCAGGGCTAGATTACCTAGGCAGCATTCAGCTTGCAGGGAGCAAATCTGCAGCTGCTGATTTGCGACCCCCACCCTGAGAGACACTCTGCTAGAGGTTCTCTGAGCAACGCAGAATGCCCAGCCACTCTGGACAGGGGGGGATGTGTCGGCATCAGCAATGGGAGGGCTAAAGACTGCACCAATCAGCTACAGGGGCTTGCCTATGACATTTTCCTCGGCTGCTTATGCTTACCTGTGCATTTGGTTGTTTGTTTTTGCTTTATCAGACCTCTGCTTGTTAATTTGCCCTCAGTTTGGGTTTTTTTGTTCTTAAACGTGCTGACATTTCTCTTTTTTTTTGGGCCCGTATTTTCTGTTTTTTTCTCTTTCTTTCTTTTTAAATGGCCTTGTTCCCGTTTTTTTCCGACCCAGACGGGTTTTGACTTTTTCCTTTCAACTGACGGCCCCTGCACATTAGTAGCATAGGGACTGCCTCCCAGTTGGGGGATGCCATTTAAGCAGGGACACATCAAGTATCAGGGAAAAATTGGGTTTGGGGGCCCCCATTGGGGCTCACTTTTTTTCCTTTCCCTTGACAGACAGCGCCCGCTTGCTACCCAATGCCCCCCCTTTTCATTTGTATGGGGGTTAGAACAAACCCGAATGGGTTGCTAGAAAATTTTCCGTTATATAAAAAAAACTTTGAGATTCTTATTTTCGCATGTTTTTGGCCAAAACATGCTAAAGCCCCCCCCGGGGCTTACAAGGGGAATCTCAGGCGGGGGGCCCCTACCCCTACCCCTTATCCTCACTAGGGCCCAACTTCAGACCTCTCTTTTTTTAAAAAAAACGGCCCCCAAAAATGCAGAGAAAAAAAAAAAAAGCACCTCCCTTTAAAAACCCAAGTGCATTGATAAAAAACAGCCGGGGAGTGGGTTGGTGCAGAAAAACCAAGATGGAGGAACCTTTCCTCCTTAAATAGTTCAAAAGCAATAGTGCCAAATACAATTTAAAATTTTTTTTGCACAGAAAACCTGGGTGCCACGGGCAGGGGTTTCGGAAACCAAAATATATGCGCACGTCCAATACCATGGCACGCCACTGCAAAAGGGGGAAAAAAAAAACACATGGAAACCCCAAAAGGGAAGAAATTTTATCAAACTATAATAAATAAAAAAAAAACTTTGAGATTCTTAATATATTCCCTTTAAAGCTCCCATAGGGGTGGTTTGGACCCCGCCATGCGCACCTTTCCCCTCACTTCGATCCCCTTCCATCGCCGCCATTTTTCCTGTTTTAACTACTTAAAAGTACTCCCCCGGGCCCGGGAAAAAGTAAAACCCGCCATTTTTTGTACACCCAAAATGCATTTCACAACAATCATTAGGCTGTTTTAAAATCATTGAAACCCCCCCTAGGGTGAATTTAACCCTGGGGGACCAAAGAAAAAGTAAAATAAAAATAAAAAAAAAAAATTTAAAATTTAAAATTACCCCCCTTTTTTTCTTTTTACAAAAAAAAAATAAAAAAGTTAAACATATTTGTAAAACCACATCCAAAAAGCCCAATTTAAAAAAAATATAATTTATACCGTAAAAAGAAAAAAAAAATCAAAAAACGCCAAAACCCTAAAAAAAAGGGGTAAAAAATTTAAATAAAAAAGTTGCATGTTTTTCCCAATCGGGGTAGCAATGAAAAGTATACTTCCAGCCTACAAAAAATACGCCTCAAATCAAAATTTAAAGGTGTTAGAACATAAAAACATTGGGTCCGAAAATGGTGCCAAACCCCACAAATTTTAAAAGTAGTAAATGTTTGGGATTTTTTTTCCCCGGGAAAACCCAAAAAATAACAAAAAACCCTCCAAGTTTAGAAATTTCGGACTCATATCAAAACCCGAAGAATACAGATAACAAATCAATTTTTTTTCCGGGAAAATTGAACACCGTAAAAGCAAAACCCCGCAAACATAAACAAAAAGTAAATTTTTTTTTTTTCATTTTTGGGCCCCCCTTAAAAATTTTTTTGGGAGTTTTTTTTGGTTTCGATTAAAGACATCATTAGAAAGTACATCCTTTCAAAAAAAAAAACCCTCGTTTTCTAAAGTAGATGAAAAATTAAAAAAAAATTAGGGGCACAGCGTTTAAGGGGGTTTAAAAAACACAACTTAGCTAAGCAAAAAACAAGTTTTGGGAAGGAAAGTTTTTACTTGCATTGCTGGGGGCCCTGGGGTTTAAATCTCACCAAAAAAACAACGGAGGAGCAAGCCTTTTTTCACTGTGTTTTTTGTGGGGGTTTTCCCCACACCCCAAAAACCTTTCCGATGGATAGGTTTTAAAATTTTTACAATGAACCCCAAAAGGGCAGGGGCCCAAAGGAAAATAATACAAGTTTTTGTGCTGGGGAATAACAGTGCAAAATAAAATAATGAAATAAAGAATTTAAAAAAGACAAAAAATGGGGTCCATGGAGAGCTAGCACCCAACTGATGAAAATGTTTAAAAGGTCTCTTTTTCCCCCAAAAAATGGTTTGGTGAAAAAAAACCACCGATACTGGAAAGGGAAGGGTTTAAAAAACCCAAAGCCTCCTTTCCCTTGGCCCCCGGTTTAAAAGGGGTAAAAATATTAAAACTCCTAAAGGCGAACTCATTTTAAACAATACAAGGGAAACCCCCGGGGTGCATACAATGCAGGGCGTATGCACTTGGAGATTGTAATATCCCCCCCCCCCCCCTAAATATAAAAATACATTATTTTACAATTTCCCAAGCAGCGACAAATTTTTCCAAATGCTTCAAAAGGGTTTTAAATTTTTGGGTTTTTAAAATACAC
>JAODAL010070020.1:0-16103 GCA_025379985.1 Phyllomedusa bahiana
TCCCCAAAAAAATTTCACATCATGACTGTCACCAAAAAGTCCTGCAGCAGCTCAAAGAAAACATTCATCGCAATGGCTTTATGCTGAGGGAAGAGCTCTCCGGTACCAGTGAAAACCCAAAGACTGTTGTTTCAGTAACTGAGCTTGACTGGGAATCTGTTACAGAACAACAACTTCTAAACGTGGATGCTGACCTGGTTATTGCATCAGGTACCACATAGATGGATACAAATCTCTATAAGGCATAATGCATTTCAAGCATTTCTGGTGGCATTTTTCTTTCCTTTCTTTTACTACTTTGGAACATATTGTACATGCACTTTTTTTTCCTGGCCTTGTGCAGGGGACCTGACCTGTTTTCCCTTAAAGTACCATTTTCTCAGTTACTTTTTTGAACTACAGAAAATGACATAGTATGCTATGTGACTCATTCCAATATTTGCACTGTAGGGTGGACATAGACCAGTGACCTGAACATTTGTTAAAAGAAATATGTCATCAGAAAGTTACCCAATTTTTTAAATTGTATTTTTATTGTATTTATTTTTTTATATTCTTATCTATATTAAAAAAAAAATCCTGAAATCCTGCAGTCTTAATAATAGACTGATATTTCCCATTCTGTACAGATTACATTTCAGCAGCCTCCTCATTATCATCACTTAGGCAGGAATACACTGAAATATGAACACCAATGTGTAAATAACATAGCTTTTCGCCATTCACAATAGGCGATAGTAACAGCTAGACCTTGTCCCGCCCTGTACAGTGTCTCATAGAAGTCAGTCAGCCCCTGTTCACAGTCTGCTATAATTTATGTGGCTGTAGTAAAGCATCTCTCTGATTGCTGTTAAAAGCAGCTTAGACAAGATGGCTGCCTCCATAATCATATAAAGGCAACAGAATAAACAAAATAATCAATTCTCTCAGTTTAATTATTATCTAAAGGAAAATAAATAATGGTAATACATTTCTTTATGCTGATATCTCTCTCTCCC
Organism: Phyllomedusa bahiana; assembly: GCA_025379985.1. Classification (NCBI taxonomy): domain Eukaryota; kingdom Metazoa; phylum Chordata; class Amphibia; order Anura; family Hylidae; genus Phyllomedusa; species Phyllomedusa bahiana. The sequence goes on from JAODAL010070020.1 coordinate 999, forward strand.
AGTACCTGCCAAATATGCATAATGTTTTAGGGACAGGAGGTAAGCAGTTGTCAGATTCCACAACAGTTCATGTTCCTGGCCAGACCTACTGTCTGTGCAGGTGATTGCTCTGCACTCTGGGCCAATGAGACCGGGTGCCAGTCAAAGGATATTGCAATCCAGTATAACAATTCCGTAAATAATCAGCACCATGCTCGTGCTCTTATAGGGACAGCCAGCTGCCCTCCTTTCCCTACAGTTGTCACACAATTGATAGAGAACTGGGAGGGCCAGAAACTCTTCATTTATGTGTAGGCTATTCACCTCGATAGATTTGGAAATACAGCATTTTTGGAATATAATGTAGGGTACCAACTGTGGTTGATTTATAGAATAGTTTTAATTCTATTAGCAGTTTCTAAAACATGGGCTAGGGTAAATGAAGCCTACACTGTACACGTCTGGTTCTTTAAAAACTGGCTGACAAATGACAGTCCTGCAAAGGGAACCTGGACTATTAACTCTGAATTCGCACAGGAGTGTGAGGAAACGCATCGCTGTGGGCCAAGCTAACGATAACTTTTCCTGTTTCTAGATGTCGTGTACGATCCAGAGATTGTGACTTCATTTTCAAAAGTATTAAATAAGCTTTTCCATTATACAAAAGCTGGAAAAAACCTGGAAGTTTTTGTAGCATCAACTATTCGTAATCCTGAAACATACAGACTGTTCCAGACAACTTTAGGTAAGTGACTTCGGTATCTTACTACATCAATTTATTAACACAAAAGGGACTCTAAGCAAATACATTGGACCAGGTATCCAACAGTATATGTATACCATCAAAATAGTAGAAGGGTAATGTCACTCAATTATCATACCAAACAAGAAACAAAAAGGACTTGATACCCAAAGTAATATAAAATATATATAACTTAAATAGATATAAAATGTAAAAAAATAAAATAAAAATCATTTTCAAAACAAAGAAAATAAAAAGCTCTATCATTCTATATGAAATATGGAAGATAAGCTAACAGCTATGTTATCTATATTTCATATAGAATCATAGAGCTTTTTATTTTCTTTGTTTTGTAATTGATTTTTTGTTTTGTTTACATTCTATGTTAAAGGGGATTTGCCGAGAGACAAAGATTCTTACCTTTCAGCTTAGCCCAGGCAGAATGTCAACAAATCACGCTGAGTCATGAAGCTGCAGGGGAGAGAGGGAGAGGGGAGGGGGGAGTGAGGAATCCAAGGGAGCGTCTCAAAACTTAAGTGAACTAATAAACAGTACAACAGTGGATTCAATACAGCAAGACACAGGCTCATACACTGCACTGTTAGGAGAAACCTTATCTGCTAAGAAGCTAATGTAATGTAAACAAATCACGGAGCTGACAGAGACGCACACAGACACACACAGCCAGAGCACAGAGCCTGCATAAGGGGATCCTGTGACATGTTCACTCAAATAATCAAACTACAGAATTCACAAGTTATATACAAAAGAGAACACCTATTCTACACAGCAGCTTGAAAGCTTCTTCATCAGATAAAGCAGGGATCTAATAACACTACAGCTAGTTATTTGTATACAAAAAAAAAACATATTGCTCCTGGTGCCTTAAAAAACCCATTCTTTTTCCCCTGTCATCAGATAACAAGTGATTCACGAAAAGCGGGCCCTTTTCCTCGGGGTTCGGACTGGGGGAAGCTTCGGGGTAAAAAGGGGGGTTTGAGAAATGCTGTAGCTCTCAGAGTTTTCATTTTTTTTAATCACATATATTTAGAAAATGATTAAATACCCTTTTTGGAGGTTCCCACTAACATTCATGGTGGAAAAAAACCCCTTTAATATTGTTAGTTTATTGTCCTTATTTATATAAATCATAGAGCTTGTTATTTTTTTTTGTTTTAAATTATTTTTTCGATTTTTTTTTTTTTTTTAAATTTTTATCTATTTTTGAATAAAAATTACAGTTTTTTATTTTATATTACTTTGGGTTCAAGTCCTTTTTGTTTCTTTTTTGGGTTACATCAATTTATTGCAGTTCCTTCTTAAAAAGGGATTTTGCCATAATGACAACTTATCCAGGTGGTGAACAATATGCATCTGACTGGTGGTTATCCAGCTTTAACTTTACCGATCACAAGAGTCACTCTGTTGGAACTGGCAACTACAGTATTTAGCTATATTCAAACAGCTCCATAGTTTGACTGAAGTAAAAGTATGTATGCTTGACTGTTTGCTTCACTCAAGCAGGGACATTTGGAGCCCCTGTTCACTTTATCCCATTATGAAAAAGCTCCTTTAACCTCTTGGCCTTTGACATACTAAAAATTATGATGTAAATGTAAGAGATTAAAGAACTGCTAGGCACTTAGCCTGCTGCATACCCATGGGACCCAGATGTTCATTACAGCTGTCACTTACCACTAGTGGCTGTGATCTGAGATAACTCCAGTCCCGAGCATTTAACCTGTTAAGATGCCATGATAAATGCCCGTGATCACACCTTTCAAGTTGTCAAGTACCCGGCCCTCTCACCAGGTCTGTTTAGTTTAATTGCTTATGTGGTGTTATTAAAACAACTGGAAACAGTCTGGGTTCTAATGGGGAGTCTGTTCTACTCGAGAAAAGACTTACAGCCCCTCACCTCTCGTACTGCAGCCAGGGAGAGGTATGCATTGCCTCTCTCCCAGTAGCACAGAATTACGGGAAAATATGAGAATGTCTACTTTCTTCCCGTGTTTGTATGGGTTTCTCTGTGGGTACTCTGGTTTTCCCTACACTCCCGAAACATAGGGGTAGGTTAATCTAGAATGGAGATTGCGAGCCCATTTGACGACTGGGACTAATCTGAATTATTACAAACTGTACACTGCTATGAAATTTTTAATAGTGCTGTATAAAAATGAATCAAATAAATAGGTACGTGTGCCTCTCTAACTATATTGTGAGAGTATTACAATCTTAGAGGGAGGTATTTAGTGCCTCTCTCTGGCTGTGATGTAGCAGTAGTACAGTATTATAGGGAGGTATAAGGTATGCAATGTCTCGCTGTAATTTTGGCAGTTATAGCGAAACCCAATCTAAAACCTTTTGAAGCGTCAGATTTACCTGTGGGACAAAGTCTGATCATATAGGTCCATTATTTTGCCTGTGCATTAACCCTTTACTGCCACAGACAGTTTTGACTTTCCAGACAGAGCCCCATTTTTCGAATCTGACATGTCACTTTATTTGGGAATAATATGATATGTTTGATATATTTGATTATAAATGATACTTTTACCTATCCATGTGATTCAGAGACTTATTTTTCTTTTGAACATTGTTGTCACGAAATGGCTCTCGTGACACACATACAGAAAACTGAGGAGTACTGGAACCAACAGATTTTCTTTATTAACAGAAAGAAAAGGCAGCGCAGGTTAGGGTATGTTCAAGGGGCACAATTCGGCATGTAATTTCACTGCAGTACGCTCTAATTACGCCCCGCGCGTACTTCTGAAGCTTAGGCGTATTGCAGGCGTATAGAGGCATGCAAAATACATGCCTAAATATGCTGTGTGAACATACCTGTACTCTGTTCTCTAAACAGTCACCTCCACCTGTATAATATAGAGCAGCAGGTGAACTGACTCCTCCTCCTCCCCTGTGTTCTATATCAAAGCTATTCTTATATAAAGTGACGCATGTCAGATTTTAAAAACGGGGCTCTGCCAGGAAGGTTAAAACTGGCTCCGGCGGTAAGGGGTTAAGGGAAAGTGTAGGTGAAATTTCAAAATTTTACTTTTTTTTTTTTGCAGATTTTCAATTTTTATCAATCATTCACTGAAACACGATAGATGTGACCAAGAAAATGCAACTCTATTTCCTCAATTCTGCTGTTTTAGAGATATCCCATATTTTGCCCTAGTGCACTATTTGGTTTAACCACAAGCCTCCAAATAGGAGAAGCACCTACTTTGGGGTCTCATTTTCATTATGATTTTCTTTAGGAGCCATTACAGGTTTGCGGACACTCTAAGGAAACTACACTCCTTAAAGGGAATCACCAATTTCTTTTTTACTTATTAAATCAAGACCCTTACCCAAAATTTTTCTTTTCCTCTGTCTTTTTTTTCCCTGTTTGGGTAGTTTTCTCAATTCCCGGCCGCCCTATATATTTTGTGGAAAGACATTTTTAAACGGCACTGCTTTAACAGCAGTCAAGAAAATCCCTTTACAGCACTTCATCCCCATGGGAATTTTTAAACAGATTTTTAAACTTAGATTTTGCAGGGAGATTTTTTCCGGGAAAGGGGAGGGAAGGGGGGAGCTGTGAACAATCATCTCTTGGGCCCGGGAGGTGGTTTTCTGTGTCATCTGTACACTTTGGGGTTCCCCTTTTCAGTTTGACCCTGCTGTTACAAAAATGGAAAAATGCTGAAAAGCCTAAAAAACAGAAAAAAGGAAGTGTAGAAAAATTATTAGTTTTAGGGGCCCAAAGTGAAAACTGCGGGACTTGAAAATTTAAATTTTAAAAAAAAACTAAAAATTTTTTAAAATATTTACATATTTAGGGTTTGAAAGAAGACACGTGCCCTTCAAGTTAAACCCAAAGGGGTTTGGGGAAAAAATGTGGGTGAAGGCAAGGGGAGACAAGGGACTTTTAAAGCACAGCCTCACCACGGGTTAAGCCCGGGAAAACCCACAAGGCAAAACCAATCCGCTCCAGTGGAACCATATCTCGGGCCCCCCCAAGAGCCCCACCAGCCAGGATCCAAAAACCCAAACACAGCTACTTTTACCCTTTAACATTTTTTATTTCCATTTAGGTATCAAAACCTTTTCTTGAAACTCTCAAACAATTCCTGATGCCCAAAGCCCTCGGGCGGTATTCTACAGATTTACAGTTTTTTACATTTGAAGAACGCTTTTTCCTTGGGATTGAACCCTTTTTTTCTCTGGGTCGAAGGGAATGCCCCCCTTAAAAAATAATAATTTTTCCCCCATATTTTTTTGTGGGGACCTTTTATATATTTATAAAAAATTAATCATGTCCCCCGAAGCCCTTTTTCTAAAAGACAAAAATAAGTTCAATTCTACTAACCTCCCCTCATAACAAAGGGATGCTCCATTCCCCTTATAAGTTTGGTTCTACGTCTTTGTACTCTCTCTAGCTCCATTAATCTTTTCCCTATAAACGGGGGCCCTAGAACTGAACAGCATATTCTAAGTGACCCCCGGTTCGCACCAATGCTTTGTACAGCATAGAATTAAACCCCTTGCCCCCGCGAGTCCAGCCTCTTTTTTTTTTTTAACCAAACCTTTTTTTTGGGTCAGATATAAAGTATACAAACAGAATACAGTTTATGTCATTGTAAGACCAAATTTAAACTTTTATCCCCAAAACAAAACCAAAGCCCACCTCCAAACCCTTCTCCAGATTCAAGCAGAAAACATCCATTACAATCACTTTACAATGCAATATTAATAACATCATTTCTTGTCACAAAAAAAATTTGGGGTCCCTGGCTGCCCGGAGGGGCCTCCATCCACAAAACTCCCCATAGACACGGGTCCCGGGAAAAAAACCTTTTACCCGGACCCCAAAAACCCCCCCTGCCTAACTAAATTGGGTTTGCAGCAAGACCAGAATTACCCAAGCCATTTACCCCCATATTTTTTAAAATTAAGTTTGGTCCTCCTTAAAAATTCACCCCCCTCCGAGCAATCAGGCCATTTCACTTTATTAACAAACTCCTGTGCTGACGGAGGTTCTGACCCTTTCCCCACTTTGTCGCATTAATTTCCTCGCCATAAATAAAAGTCTAGATATTGCGATTTTCTAAAGCCTCTGAAACCGAAAGTCCCCTACATATCCCAAAAAAAAAAACCCAAACGATTCATCCCCCACGTAATTTAAAAAATTTGGGCTGGATAAATTTGGGACAATAAAAATCCAATACCCTTTCTAGTTTAGGGCAATGCCAGAACAAGGCACCCAGAGGGGCCTTTTTTGCACAGACACCTATTACACAAGGAGGGGGCCCAATTTCCCAAAATTTTTTATGTAAAAATAAGGATTTCTGAAACTCGATGTTTTAAGAATAATTGAGAGTTTTCGATGCTGTTCATTTCCCCAACTGAAATCAAGGGTTTAATGGCCCTCCAGTATCTCCCCCCAAATTATTAGGCCTATAGGGGGCCAATATCTCCTTCCCCCCCCTTAATACGAAAATTTCTTTTTGGGTTTTTTTCAGAAAAAAATTCCCAATTTAAAAGTTTATATAATGGATATAGTCCCTTCGTTGTTTTGATGTTCTTAAAACCCAAACTTTGGGAGAAAAATTTTGGAAATTTTTTTAAATTTTGGGTGTCTGATTTTTCTGCTTTTTATAACATCCCCAAAAGGTAATTTTTTTTATAAGCTGTTATGGGGTTTAAGGAAAATTTCCCTTTTGGGAAATTCCCAAAAAATTTTTTTAAGCCCCCCCGGGATCTGAAAAGCAGTTGAGAGCATTTTTAAAGGGCCCCCTGGGAAGGCCCCATGACTCAAATCCCTGAAGAAAAAAAAGGGTTTCGGACAACCGGGGGGTTTTCCCAAACCCCGGTATAGGATTGCAGCCCTAAACCCCCAAAATCCACCCAATTTTTCCACCACATTTTATGCATCTATATAAATTTTGGAAATTTTTTGGAAGTGGGCACAAAAAAATTTTTTTGCCTCCATTTACCAAAAGGTTTGGGGGAGAAAAAAATAGGGGCGTAATAGTTTCAATTTTTAAAAAAATCCTTACCCCCCTCCCCACCCCAAATCCTCATATTTGCAGTTGTGCTGCCAAAAAGGGTAAACTTCTGGATTGGGAATTCCCCCAAAACCCCCTCGTCCTTTGCCAATTGCAGATTTTCTACCCTTTATCCGGGCATGTGTCCTCCCCAGAAAAAAGGGCTCTAAAAATAGCATTTTTTTAAAAAAAAGAATCCCCTGGGGGACCCAGTTTGGGGGAGAGTTATGAAAGGAGGTACAAAAACGGGGGGCACCCAAATCATTTTAACCAGTTTTTGATCTTCCCGCTATCGAAAAGGGTTAAATTTACCCAGACACCCAATTTTTTTTAAAATTTAACTAGAAAGGGGATCCAGATTCAAACCCCCCCCCAAAATTCCCTGTAAATTCTTTATACCCGGGTTATCGGAAAGAATGGGCCCACTAGAAGTGGTATATCCCCCGGGGAAAAGAAAATTTGACCCCAAGGGGCACCACTGGATAATACAGATTTTTTTTCCCCCCAAATTTAAATTGTCAACCCCAGGTAAAACCAAATAGCTTTTAATGTCTTAAAATTGAAATCGGGAAAATAAACCGCCGTATTAGCCAAAAAAAGGGGAGGAAATCATCAGCTTTAAAAGGCTATTTTTCCTCCACCCCTCCCCCTCCTAAAGCCTTCAATAGGGGCCTTTTTGCTCTAAAATGACTGCTAACGGCTCAAATTTGCCGGGCCAAAAAGAAAATTGGAGAAAAAGGGGCCACCCCTTTCTTTTTCCCCCGTCGAAAATAAAACATCTCTAAATTGAAAAATTTTTTAGACTGAAACCTTACCCTTAGGATCATAAAAAACCGCTTAACCCAAAGGATAAAAATTTTTTGGGCCAAAAACCCCAAATTTTATGAAAAAAACCCCCCATAAAAAATTTCCCAAACTCCCCCACTATAAAAGGGGCCTTTAGCAGCATCAAAAGGGAAACAATTGACCTCCCCCCAAGCGTTTTTCATCGGGAAAAAGGGCGGTTTCGGTACAGTCTCCGTAAAAATTATTGGACGAATCCCTCTGGGGTAAAAAACCCCCGCCCTGATCAGGTTTCACAAGATCTGATCCCACCGCAGTTGGGTTCTGTTCGAAAACCCCGCCTTTGCTAGTATTTTTTTAAATCCACTGGGTTTTAGAAAAATGGGCCTTATGACCCCGGGGCAATGGATCTTTATCGGGTTTTTAAATAACATTTTTAAATTACCGCCTCTTGCATTGAAAGGAAACCCTGCCCTTTGCCCTCTCCCATCCTAAAAAACCTCCAACAAATGGGTTTAACAACACCTCCCCAAACTGTTTGTTTTTACCTCGTAGGAATCCACCAACCGGGGGGGATTATTTTTTCCCAAAAGGGTTTTAATTGGCCACCTGCGGGTTCCCTTTCAAAGCGTAGAGGAGCACCAAAATGCCTCTCGCTTTTCCCTGAAATTTAAAAAGGGGGAAAAGATCTATACCCGAAAAATATTGTTGGATCTGGAAGGGGAAACCCAGGTTTGATGTTTTAAAATTTTTATAAAAACCCCCCAAATTTTTCCCAAAACACCCAAAGGGGTTCGGCCCTTTAAAGGGGCGCCTAAAGGCGTGCCCGCGGGGGCTGGTAAAAAAAGGGACCCCCTCTGGGAATTAATGAAAGGGGCTAAGTAAGGGCCCGCCTGCCCCCCCTTTCCCCAAAATAAGTTTCCCTTTTTTAAAAAATCGTTTTTTTTTCAGCGGGATTCTAATGGGGAAATTTGTTCACGTATCCTGGGCCTTACGTTTTTCCCCTCCCCGGTTTTGGGGAAAGTGCAAGCAAAAACGATTCTCAGCGCATTGACTTGCTCCCCGGTTTTATTTTTTTTTCTAGCTGCCCCCTTTTAAATTTTTCAAGGTGCTAATTTCCCTTTTGTCAGCCCCCCCTTAAGGTACCCCTTTAAAATGGGGTGTCCCACACTGTACTGATCGGGAGGGGGGTCCACATTCCCCTGAAAAAAATTCCCCCAAATCTGACCCCCTTTTTAAACCCCGATCCTTTAGGGGCAGCCAAAAGAGCATTAAATCTCCCCGCCCCCATTTTTTCCTATGGAAAAAAATCAGCAATTTTAACCCTGTATCAGCATTGGGGAAATGATCAGAAAGGGAGCGGTGTAAGAAAATCAGTTTTAGTAACCTTTTGACAGACCCGCGATTACCCAAAGCCATATCTATTTAGACAATGTTTTTACGTACTAAGAATAACAGGAATAGTAAAACCTCATTAGGGGGTTTAGCACGCCAGTGTCTACAATTTCCCAACTCTCCAATAATGTGTCCAAACGGAGTCAATGTGAGGGTGGGTAGTACATTTTTTGTGAAAAATTTTATCCCAATGGGGGGTCCACCACGTAAAAAAACCCCCCATAATAAAAAGGGGAAAATCGGGAATAACCATCCACAAAGTTAAGCCTGTTTTTAAAGGAAACTGAAAATTTTTGGGTGGAGGTTTAAAATTTTTTACCAAAAAAAAATGTGAAAAGTATATTTTTTACAGTATAACATATATACCCCTCCCATCCCATCCCCCCCCTCCCCCCCAATAGCCAAAACTTTCAAAAGGGAATGGATTTTTGGGTGATTTTACGTACCCCCTTGAATAATTACTGTGTAAAACAATGATTCCCCCAACCCACCCCGCCCTTTGAAGCCTTTTAAATGGGATTCGGGGAAAACCCAAAGTGTCTCTTGAATAAACAATATACCGCTTTATATTGGGAAAGAAAAATTAAAAATCCATAAACTTTTGTTTTGGTCCCCCTCATTTTCCCCCGACCCTTCCCGGAGGCCCTTTTTATCTTTTCCCCCCCAAACTAAAATCCTGTGTTTCCCTTAAGTTTTACCAAGTAAAATTTAACTGTCAATTGGGTGGATGGAAAACCCCTCCAACCTGCCTCACAAAGTAAGCCAAAAAGCATTTTGGGATAGATAAACCCTCTCCCCCCCAGAAATTAAAAAAATGTAAACCCACCCCAAATTTTAAAAAAATTACAAAATACAAGAAAATTTAAAAAAGGGGCAAAATTGTAAACAGCCCTAAAAATGGGGTCCCAAATCCCCCATAAAGACCGGAAGTGAAGGGAAAAGTTAACCCATAGAACAAACTAACAAATTTTTTCCAACCCCCCCTGCTCCTTTAAAAAAGTATTTTAAAAAGAAAACATAGAACCGGGGTTTGGGGCGAGGGCAAAAAAAAAAAACAAGGAAATTTAAGAGGGGGGGTGAAGAAAATGTGTTTCAGTTTGGTACACTTAAAATTCTCTCCCGGAATCCTTGGAAGCTCGCTTTGATGGAGGATTCATTCTGGTCAATCCACTGCATAAAGGGCTCTTGGGTTTCAAAGAAAATGCGTAGAGTTTAAAAAGGGCCCCCACTCGGGGTTTTGGCTGGGGAAAAAAAAAAAAAAAAAAATGGCGTTAAATTTCACCCCAAACGCCCGGCACCGGGCCCCCTTGACAAACCGGAAATGCGCTTTTTCTTTTTGAAAACCCTGTTAAAAAATCCAAAAGAAGGAGATCCGCAGCCGTTTCCCCCCTAACCCTCCTGCGAAGGCGCGCTTTGCGCAGTTAGGGGTCTCTATCTTTAAATTTCAGAAACTTAACCCGCACTGAACTAGGCGGGGGCCCCCGGGGGTAATGGGCGCATTGGGACCCCCGTGCCCCTCTCGACTGCAAAAAAGAGAATAAAGGGTCCTTTTCCCAAAAATATTAGTGAGCCCGGGCTCAAAGAACTTGTTGGGGTTGGGGCCCTCTGGTTTTTTTTTGGGGCACTCCCAGATGCGCACATTTTTTCTGCGGATCGGTTCTCCCCAAAAAAAACCCTCCTTTGGGGGAGTAGTGGGCCTTTATCCCTGAAATTTCGAAATTTCCCCGTCCCGCTGCATAGGAGGAATTTTAACCTCCAAAAACACTGATTTTTTTGGTTTTTAGCAGCTTTGAACCCCCCAATATCTCTGATATAATTTCCGGGATGGGTGTTAAAATCCCCCTTTTTAAACCACCCAAAATTGTGTAGTCAGGGGGGATAAAGCATTTTGGCATTGGGTGAAACAGCTTGAAAACACATCTCTCAGTGTTTTGGTTTTTGTATCCCCTGGCTTTAAACTAAGTGACCTGTGTAATTTTTTTTAGGTCTGGGTCCTGGAAAGCATGCGCGGCCCTTATCCCCTTTTCCTTTGGGTCTTTTCTTTTCTGTCACAAAACCACTGCTTGATATTTTCCCGCATCCCGCTGTTGTTATGGGGGGAAAACCCGTGCCAGAGGAAAAGTGTGGAAGGGGGGGGGGCATATTGGGCTAATTTTTGCCCAATTTCCCATGCGGGACCCCTTTCTTGCTTCCCTGCTGTTCTTTCCGAGCCACGCTGGGCCCGGGGGTTCTTGTTCACTCCAACCCCCCTTCGTGGCTCCCTTTTTGCGGCGGGGTCATCGCACCACCCCGGGTTTGGGAAAATGACCAGAATACAACCCGTGAGTAGAGAAAAAGCTAGCTTGTTTTTTCCACGGATTTTGTAAGTCCCATGCCTGCTCCCCAAAACAGGATTTTTTAGGGCCCAAATGCTGGGGGCTCTCTTAGTTTCCTTGGCCCCTCAGCTTGCCCGGGCAAAGGGTCCGCCCCGTCCATGCCTCTTTTAAAAAACACGCCCCAAATCTTTTCTTGCCCAAAGGGAAACTGATTTACATTTCAATGCTGTTTTGTTTGTCTATGATCAACCAAAAACGCCCAATCTTACTACAAAGCGATTCTCCAACTCTTGGGGTGAAGCCTCAGGGCCCGGAGGGCCTTTTTTCACATTCAGTTTATTTAAATTGGCTTTGCTTTTTCAAAACTGAGCCAATTAATTATAGGATAAAAAATCAACAGTACAGCACCACCTACCCCTGAAATTGGCCCCCCCCCACGAAAATATCTAAATTTATTTTGTATTTTGAGGCGAAGAACCTATTTTGTAAACCCCTGCCTTCTCTTGGGCACCCGTGACCAGCAACCCCCCTCACAAATTTTTAAGGGGCCCACTTCTCTGACTTTGGCTTTTTTGGGATTTATATGCTTAAAGAAAATTTTTTGGGGGGTTTGTCTTGCTGTCCTTGGCCCCCTGCCTTTCATTTTTAAATTTTAGCTGCTTTTATCAAATTTTTTACGATTTTTTTTTAAACTCTCTGTAATTTTTTTTAAAAGGGTGATGGCCGGCCCCCCTGAATTTATTTTTTTTAAAAGCCCTTTTTTTTTTTGTTTTTTCCCCTCTCAAAGAAGGTGAAGCCATGTTTTGGGTTTTTGTTTTAGTCGCCTATATTGTTATCCTAGGAATATATTTTGCAATTTAAAATTTTCCCCAAAAATATATTTAAAACTCCCCCATTTTTGGGTTCTATATACTATTTGCTAATAGCTGTTCCCAGTCAGGGCCTGGGAATTTCGTCCCCCCAATAAGGAAAAATTTTGGCCCTTTTAAAAAGTTTTTGCCCCCCGCCCGTTTTTCCCCTTTTTCCCGTTTACCTAAAAAAGGGAAATTTTATTTTTTTGGCACTGTTTTCAAGAAATTTTAGAAACCGGGGACCGCTCCCACAAAATTTTGCTTTTTTAGAAAGTATCCCAAACCAACAGAGCATCACTTCAGTGGGGGTTTCCCCCACAAACTTGCCATTTTTAAATTTAACCCTCTAACAGATTGAGGAACTTCCTTCCTTTTTCGTTGATGCAGAACTTGACCCCATCAATGCCCGGGGGGGTTAAAAAATCACCCATTTTTATCACGTACCTGCCTTTTGCTGCCCGCAAAAATTTGATTATGTAAACCCTTTTTTTCTATCTCCCCAGTGATGTTTTGGGGGGCCCATAGTTTCACCAAAAATAATTTTTTTTGAAATTTAAACCCCCCCCTTTTTTTCCACCCACCAAAATTTTCCCCCATCATTTTCCCACTCCGCTCTTTTATTTCCTCTTTAAAATTTTCCTTCATAAACACTCCTTACATACGGGCCCCACTCCCCCTCCCCTTTCCCTTTTGCCTTCCTTTTCTTTCCCCAAATAAATTTAAAACCTTGAAGGTTGAGGCCCCCAAAAATGGGAGGGGCAGCCCTGTTTTTGGGAATAAACCTCCACATCAATTCCCGCTCCCCTTTCAACAGCCCTTCAAGTTCCCCCCTTTTGGTTACAAACTTCTGGGGATTTGGAATAACATTTAAGTTCCCTTCCAGTTTTAATTTGGTTTTTTTAAAAGGTTTTGGCCCTTTTGGGGATTTAACCCTGTTCATTAGAAAGGGATGGGATCATTTCATTTCCCCCGATCAGTAAAAAAGCATGGGGTTAAACGTTACCCGGGTTTAATGACGGGATTCGATTTAAAAATTTCCACTTCTTTGGTAAAATTGGGATGGGATTTTTAATTTCCCCTTTTAAAATGTTTGGGTTTGGGGTATACATTATACCTTTATTTGGGCAGCATGTGAAATTTTTTATTACACAATTAGTGAAAGGCATGAGATTATATGAGATATTGTGGGGTACCTATATCTTCAATTTCTGGGTTTTCAACACATGAAACTTTCCCTTTTCCACTGGCTATCCCCCTCCCCCATTCCCACCTTTTTCCAACCCCCCGATTTTAAATTTGCCCACTCCTAACCTATCTACCCCTTTATTTTTTTATATTGTCCCCCTCCCATCCCTATTTTTTAAAAAATCCCCCACCCCTTCTAGAAAATTTTTTCCCCAGCACAAAAAAAAACCCCCTTCCATTTCAGGTCAATTATTGTAGAAAACAGATTGTACCCCAATGAAAAATCAGCCCAGTTCCTAAGAAACACAAACCCCCCCCTTTTCCCACACCCAAGGGCTTTAGCCCTGCTTTTTAATCCCTGAGCCCCCCCTGTCTATCCTGAGTACGCATGGCACCGGCAGTATTCCAGAGAACACAACCTTTAAGGGCCCTTCCCTTCAGCTTTTAGCCCCAGTTTTTAAAATTATTTTTTTAGGATCATTTCCCAATGTTTTGGAAAATTAAAAAAAAATTCCCAAAAAAATGTGTTTAAAAAATAAAAAATTTTGAGTTAAAAAAATGTCCATTTTTTTTATGGGCACATTCCCTTTAAAAAATATATCCAGGGGTGTTGTGAGTGTATCGGAAAACCCCCAGGTGTTTTTACATTTATTTTAGGGGGTTTGGGGTTTTTGAAAATTTTAAATTTTTTCCCAAAAATATGCAATTTTTGCTAAAAAATGGTTAATTTTTACAAGGGAAATTCCCGGAAAGAAAGCATCCCAAAATTTGTTACCAATTTTTTCCAAGTTCAGAAATAAACCCAAAGTTTTTTGTAAACTACTGTTGGGCGTAAGGTAGGGCCCGTTTAAAAAGGGGGGGAGCCTTTTGGCTTTTTGGAAAAGCAGATTTTGGTTTAAAAACCCTGTCACATTTTTCAAACCTTTAAAGAGTACCCCGGACAAGTGGGAAAACCTTTTAGAAATCACCCCAATTTTGGACTCAACACCCTCCGGGTCTTTAAACCCAGGGGTGTAAATTTTTATTTTTAAAGGGGCCCCAGGTGTTTATAGTTTTCTTAGCCCTTGAGCCCTAAAACAGAGAAAAAAAACCCCTTTTGAAATTTTTTTTTATGTTTTTAAATGCTTTTTAAAAACAATTTAAAAAAACTTTTTTTCAAAAAAGGGAAAAAAATTTTTTTTATTTACATAGTTTTAAAAGCCATAACCTTTTTTTGTTTTTCTGTATGCAGAGCTGTGTAGTGGGTTGTTTTTTGCGGAACGGTTGATTTTTTTTGGTTTCGGGTTTTTTTTCCCCGTTCCCCCCGGGTTTTTTGCCCGGGCCATCCGTCGGGAAAAACAGTCAGGGAAAAAGTAACCCGTTTTTTTTAATGGGTTTCAAAAAAAGGAAAAAAAACGGGGTCGTGGTTTACACGACGCTATTTCCATGCCGGGGTTGCCGCCGCGGATTGACGAAAGGCAATCCGGGGCGGGAAAAAAAATGTTTCATGCAATTTTTTTCCGGGAAAAGGATTCACCACCTACAATGAAAAGGAGATGGGTGAATCCTTTGGGAAAACAGTTACAAATACTTTCCACACTTTGTGGCACTTATTTGCAAATGATTTTCAACTGATTTTTAGAAAGTAATTTTCGATCGGCAATCCCCATGTTTAAAAACGTTTTTGAAAAAAGGGCCGGGGAAAAGAGGCCTTTTGGGGAAAAAAAAAAATTTTAAAAAACCCCGTTTTTTTTAACCCGGGTGAAGAAAAAAACGAAAACCCCAGTGGCGTTTATTTCAAAAATGTCAACGGCAGTATACATACAAAATTATTTTTT
>JAODAL010070021.1:0-16102 GCA_025379985.1 Phyllomedusa bahiana
AGATTAATATTTGATGGCAAAACCCTTTTGGGCAAGCACAGAAAGTCAGATGTTTCTTGTATTGATATAAGGTTTTGCGCACTGTCGGAAGCTTTTGGTTCACCCCTCTTTGCAGTCATCTCTAATCCTTTAAAGATTTTGGGGTCGATGGAACCAGAGCTTAACCCCCTCCTAGGTTTTCTATGGGGTTTAAGGGTGGGGAGAATGGGTATGTCACTCCATGACCTTAATGTGCTTTTTTTGGGCCACTCCTTTTTTGCCTTGGCTGTATTTTTGGGTTCATTTCTGTTTTGTGGGGGGAAGGGGTTGCACTAGGTTTTACGGTACATGGCCCCTTCATTCTCCCCATGATGCAGTGTATATTCTGTGTTTTGCAAGAAACATAATCTCCAAAAAAGACATTTCATCAATTGAAAAAACCAAAGGGGTGGTTTTGGGGCTATGTGTACTGCCCAAGATCTATGTGGGAAAAAAACCTACGGGGAGTTTCGTCGTGATCTCGAAAATCAGTATATTAAAATGAGGTGCCCGTCCCCTAGAAGACACTTTTGGGAGTAAAAATGGTAAAATAGGGTGCAAAAATTTTGGGGATTTGAAAAAAGTAGGGGAAAGAAGGGCGTTTGGATGTAGTTTTGTTGCAGGAAGAGGCAAGAGGGGATACCGACTCAATACATTAAAAACTAAAGGCCTAAACGAAGGCTTTTCTTTTTGGCTTTATTTGTCTTGCGATTCCCTATATAAAAATTTTTTGAAAAAAAATGTTAGTGATTAAAGTAGGGTCAGTGGTATAGCACAGTTGAATATAGACTAGGGAAGCTCGATTTTCATATATGGGGTTTTTTTTTTTTCCCCTCCCTTCCATTTCCCTCGGCCCCTTCCCCCCCCCCCTCCTCCCCCCCTTTTGCCTCACTTTTTTCCTCATTGTCCTGGGTCCTGTAATGTGACAGATATTCATCAGTGAGGCCAGGGTTTTCTATTTAACAAATTAGGGGATCTGTATGTGCTTTGAAAGGACTATTCTGATGTATCATGAAGTAGAGATTTATTTTTCCCGCTTGCGGCGCTGGTTAGGAAGGGGGGTGCAGCGGGATGCGGGTGGCTTTTGGGTATGGATTCTTACATGCTCCCATTGTGTAGGGTGGATTGAATGGATAGCTGGAGCCTGGGAGAAAATTTAAGGGGAAAACTTGTAAAGGTCAATGTGGGGGGGAGGGGGGGCTAGCCATAACCTACGTTTATTAAAATGAGTATGAAATTTTACATGTGAAAAATTGGGTTTTATGAAATAGTTTGAGACAAACAATGCTGGAACAGTTTTTTAATGGGGCCTGCAGCCTATTGAAATGAAAATGCAATTACATACATAGGAAAAAGGCTTTAGGGGAAAAATAATATGACATGGTCTTTTGTACAGGGGGTTTTTACCCCAAATAAATTGCTTTTTAAGATATGAAGAGGGGGGCTTTAGGGGAAAATTGACAAAGATGGCAGTGTGGTGTAATGTAACCTATCTGCTTATTTTTCTTTTGGTGGGCACCATTTTCAATAATTGAGAAAGGGGGGAGGGAACCCAACATCAGGGTGAGGGTTTGTTGGGGCGTGCTTTGGGCACGGGCAGTACGGTAAAATGGGGCCAAGCCTTTTTGGGAGTGGTGAATTTGACTAAAGGGTTGTTCTCTGAGGAGGGTGGCAGCTTCAGCAGGCATTTTTGGTGTGACGCGCGGAAAGGGGAGGGGGCTTTATGGGATTCCTGAGGGCAATTGGGTGACACCTGTAGGGGGTGTTTTTAACTGATATAAAAGGGAAATGACTCAGCCACATGTGATGGGACCTCTAACCCTTGAAAAAGCCGGTTAGTGGCGAAACAGTGGGCGGGTCAGGCAGGGTTTTAAAAAATTGGATCTCTCCCCTCTGTTCAAGTGCCCCTTGCAACATGCACAAGGGGGCCTTTTTTTTTGGTTCAGAGTTGGGGACACTCCCCAAATAGTTGGTTGGGGATCCCTTACTGAAGTTACTTTCTAAGATATAAGGGCTCTCCTGTTAAAATTGGGGTTCCCCCAAATTTGATGATAAAAGGGGTTTTCCCTCTTTCAAAAGCAAAAGGGGGTTAAATATGAGGTAAAATCAGGTTTTTAAAATAGTGTGTATAGAGGTTAAGAGTTAGATAAATAAATTTCGTTTTGTTTTTTATAGTGGGAAAACTGATAAGTTTAAGTTTGCCTATGGCAAAAAAGTAAATATATTTTGCAGAGAAACACCCCCAATGCATAATTTTCCACCCCCATGCTGAAAATTTGGACGGTTGTTCTTTTGGGTATAGGCGATTTCTCTTCCTTAAACACTTGGTTTGGTAAAGCAAAAACTAAATTTTGTCTCATTTGACCTTTTGCACCTTTCCCCCAAACTCACAGAATCATCCAGGGGTTTCACTGGAAACTTCGAGGGGCCCGCACATCCCTTTTAGAAGGGGGGACCTTGTGGGGACTGCAGGGTTTTTAAAACCTTATTGTTCCCGTGGTTTTTTTGGGGCTGTTCCCAGCTACCTTTAGATCATTAACAATTCCCCCCGTGTAGTTTTAGGCTGTCTCTCACCTTCCCCATAATAAGGATACCCCAGAGGGGATTTTGCATGGGCCCCAATCAAAAGTCGATTGCAATTTTTTGTATTTTTATTTTTTACTATTGCACCACATTGTCCCCTTATAAATTTTCTCCACGTCTTAATTTTTTTTGTAGCCCCCTTACAGCTTTGTGCGGTCTATATCTTGTACATGGGATCCTTTAAAAGCTCTGTGGTCTTGCCCTGTTGTAGAGGGTTGGTCCCGATTGATTAATTTAGTTGTGGGCAATCTTTTATAAAGGGGATTATTTAAGAAGGTTCTTTAATGCAGGTAATAAGTTAATATGACGTCTAACTGGCTGTAGGACCCGAACTTTAATGGGTTTGGGAGGGGATAAACACTTATTTCTCTCGCAAAATGCAAATAAATTTATATAATTTATACAATGTGATTTCGAATTTTTTTTGGATATTTATCTCTCAAAGTTAAAATTTTAAACCCACCCTTAAAATTTTTAACTGTTATGTCTTTGTCAGTGGGAAACTTACAGAAACAGCAAAGGGATCAAACATTATTTCCTTCATTTACCCCGTTACCAAACATTTTTTGTTCATTTGGGTATTTTTTGGAAAACACAATTTTAAATTACTGTGTGAAAAAAATTACAATTTTTTTAAAGTCCCAACGCTTTTGTTTTTTCTTTTTTTTTTTTTGCCTTCTTGATCCCCAGGAAACATTGAATAATTTTTTAATACTCAGGTGGAAAAAGATAATAGATAGATAGATAGATAGATAATAGATAGTAGATAATAGATAGATAGATAAAAGATAAAAATTTGTTTTGAGATTTAAATATTTCTTCATTAAAAGTACGCCCTTTTTTTTGTGTTACCTATTGTATTTTCCCCTGTTTTTAAAAACACCTCCTGATAAAAAAATAATTAAGTATTAAAGTTTTAAAAAAATTGAACGCACTTTTTGACAATTGTTTGGGCGGTCAAAAAATTGTTGTTGTAGACGCAATCCATTAACACGCAATTTCTGCTTGGCTTTTTGGTTTTGGCAGCAAAATTTCTTGAGGTGCCCCACAAAAGTACAAAAATTCTTTGTTGTAAACAAATTTCTAACAATTTCCAAAAACCATACCTAAAAGGGGGGTAACCCTTGGGCCAAAAAAAGGCGCCGCTGAAATAGTTACCCCACTAGGGTGTGGGTTTTTATTGGACAAACAGCAAGTCCTCGTGCTGACAGGTTGTTTTTTGTGCTCTCACTTTAAAACAAAAGCCTTTGGGTCCCAAAAACCACTGGGGTTTTGCACATCCCCCAACCCCCCTCAAGTTTAAGGCCCCAATGATTCTGCCCCCTACCTGAGTTTCCAGCTATGTGAAACACCTCCATTGATACAAACCAATAATGCACAGTAGTTTAAAGTTGGTATACTCTAGATAATCTTAAAGCCCCTTTCGAACAAAATTTTTTGCTAATCTAATGTTTTTTATTTTGACGCAAAATTTTGCCCTTGGTTTTATCCAACACCTGGAAAAAACCATAAAACGCCTCCCCAATCTTGTCGAAATTATTTTATTCCCGAAAACCAAAAATTTTCTTTGCTTTAAAAAAAACTTTTTAAAAATTTCCAGTGATCACTTCAAAGGAGTTTAAAAACCTTTGGGGCAAGGCAGCCTGCCCCTATCCACCTGGCTCGTTTTGGGAAGTTCGCCCTTTTTTTTCTCAAGCCCAAACCCAAGCTCCCAGTGGGCTAAACCGGGCCTCTGCTCTTACCTCAGGACTCATCTTTTCATTTTCTTGACCACACCCCCAAAATGACAAAAAAAACATGGTTTTTTAAATACATTTCTCCCCACCCAAAGATGCCAAAATGCAGTGCATCTGTCATTACAATATCCACAGTCAGTGGGCACAAAACAATGAACCAACTGTCTAAAATCTCCTTCTACTGCGAATGATATCCAACATCTATGCTGCTCTTGGTTTCTTCATTTAACACAAGAATACTGACACCACATTGAGACGGCGGTTCCCCAGTTCATAATCCACGTTAAAGGGTTGCCCAGACTCCATGGGGTACATGACTTTATACTTTATAGTACATATAAAGCAAACGGGTTTTCAAAAACCCACCCTGGGACATACAACAGTAGAAAACGGGTGCACAACCAGAAATTTCCCCTTAAAGTGGTTTTTCCAAACAGTGTTTTCCTTTAAACATGAAGACACGGGTTAAAAAAAAAAATATTAAAAAATTTAATTCTGTTTCTGTTTTTGCTTTTTTTGCAGATGGAGGGGGATTTTATCCCCCTCCTTTTTTAACACAAGCTTCCCCAATTTTACCAACTATCTCTCTGTCCCTTTTAATTCCCCAAGCTCCCCTATCAGACCATGGTGCAGTCACTCCCTGTTAAATGTTATCAGTAAGACAAACCCTTGCTGTTTTCTTTGTTACGACAAGTTTTGCCCTTTAAGTTTCTGTAGCCCTTTTTTGTAAACATTTTAAAAACCTTTCTGCATTTCTGTTGTTTTAAAACGGGATTAGCTAGGAATAGCAGAACAAAAAGCCAATAACGTTGAACCCCCCTTTTAACATTTATCTAAAATCCTTTCAAAGAACTGAAAGCTATGTAATGTTCTCTGTATTTAAAAACTTTTCCCTTTTTTGGGGGTGATTTTGCTTTTTTCCATTAAGATCTCTGTGTTAGGAAAAATTTTAAAAAAATCATTTCGAGTCAGGTTCTTTCACTTCTTTCCAATTTTTCTTTTCATTTTGGTCACAACCTGAAAATCCTGGGGTCAATAAAATAAAATGGAAAATTTTGAAAAAATTGAAATTTTTAGCTTGGGCTTGAAGGAAAATAAAAATATATGGGAAACTTTTGGGAAACTATTTACTTCTAGGTAAAAATTTTTGTACCACTGTAATACAATATCTTAAAATAGGGCCTGTTTTAAAGGTCATATAAAACTGATCAAACCCCAAATGTTAAATTTTCTTTTGCCCCTTTAAACATTAATATTTTTTCCCTTTTAAGGTATTTTAAATTAAATACATTCAGAGAAAAACACACAAACAGGGAAAGGGCCATAAAAATTTAATGGGCCGGGTATTCACAAGGTTTTTAAAAGGGCCTAATTGCGGGCGGATTTCCCCCGCATTTTAGGGGGGGGGCCCCTTTTTTAAGAAAAAGGGGGCGGGGGCCGGCGGGGGAAGCTTTGCCGGGCCCCAAAAAACCACTGCATTATCTACGGCTTTGTACTGGGGCCGAAATAATGTGTATGTCGTTTTTCCCCCTCGAGTTGGGGGGAAGGAGCACGGAATCCACAGTTTCTGTGGAAACTGTGGAAATTCCCGGTATTTTGATGGGACGGTTTGGAGCCAAAACTGCAGGGGCAAATACGGCGTGCATTAGGGCCCCAAATCAGTCCCAAAAAAAGGCCGTTAACAGGCAATAAAAGTGCAAGTGGATTGAAGTAATTCACAAGAAAGCCTGCTTTTCGGATCATGTACCAATAATTTTAGAATCAAATAAAGAAAACACAAATGATATCACTCTAACGTACAGAGCCCATTTTTTATGTTTTTTTAGCTTTACTTATGCTTTGAAGATAACCCAAAAATTTTTCCTCAGAATTATCCAAGTATTTTCCCCTATTTTTTATTTAAAATAGCACGGGTTTTTACCCCAGTGAAACCAATTTTTATACAAATATAATATATGATTTAAACTGCTGTGTTGCTATTCTACAGCTAACCAGTGAGCAAATATTTTGGTAGACAATTTACACATCCATGTCAAGGTAACCTTCAAATCATGTTTCAGGTGATTAAGCAACAACAAAAATCCAAATAAACATCATTAAATTTATTGGAATTTAAACATTGTAAAATGCATTTGAAAAACAATAGATGTTTTACAAACAGTTGGAATCATAACCCTGAAGCAAAGATAAGTGTGTTTGACATAAAACGAAAATTTTCCCCTACACATTTTTGACCACTGAATACCTTGCTAAGACTTTAATGTCTGATTTAATGTAAGCTTTCCCAAATTTTGTTTTTTTCAGGCCCTTTCTTCCTGGTCATATGGATGATTCACTAAATCTGTTTTAAAGGGCCCGAAGCAAGTTAAAAATAAAAGCTTTCACTTTAATTTTTTAAAAACATTAAATATGTAATGACACATTGACTTTTGCAAAAGTTTCAGGTTTTTTTTAAAAATTGTGTTTTAAGGGGAAAAGTTGACTTTTGTTTCTCTGAAAAAGCCGAGTTGGCATTGCAAAAGGGGGGAAAAAGGAAACAAAGGGGTTTTTTTTTATTTTGTTTTTTAACGATGTGGCATTACCCCAGTATAACAATTGTAGAAGGATGACACAGCGGTTTTCCCGGGTAATGCAGGTAAAAAAGTTTAAACGTTTTTTTCCCACACAAAAAAAAACAATGAGAAGTACCCTCCACGGCATAGCAACAAAGGGGATCCCGAATTAAATGCCGACGCGTTTTTGGGTTTTCAATTTACCCTTTTAAACATGGCATAAAAAAGGGGTTGAAAAAGGGCCCTATAAAATAAAAAATAATAAGAACCAAATTTAATGAAAAACCCCCCTTCGGATTTGGGCCCCCTCCGTTCCTGGGGCGCACACCGGGGCTTCCGGCGCCAAGGAAGGGCCCGCCCCCCCCCCCCCACGTGCGGGACATCCGCGGACTTTTCCGGGGCGCCGCGGGGTTTTCCAAGACACAAAGGGCTGGGGGATAAACGCGATGCCCGGGCTAAAGGGCCCCCGGGAAAGTCAAAACCCCCGTGAACAGGTTTGCAAAATTTTTCATAACAAATAAAAGCCACATCGCGCCCCCACTTAGGGGGAACTAAGATAGCCACCAAAAAAAATAAACCCGGGGCAATGTGAAGCGGACAGGGGAGACATGGAATAAAAGGCAAACCCAATTTCTTGACACAAAACCATAAAAGTATAAAAATAAAATCCCAAAATGGGAAAAAGGGAAAAAGGGGAAAAAGAAAATATAGAAGACAAAATAATTAGGGGGTAAAAATTTTAAAAAAACTCAAAACCATGCAATATATAAATAAAACACAAAAAAAACACAAAAAAAAAAACACAAACAAACCCCCCCACTGCTGCCAAAAAGGCCCAAAAACACAAAAAAAGGAACATCCATTCCCCTTTTTAGATTCGGGAAACCTAGGGGCCGGGGAGTTTCCCCGCACAAAAATCCAAAACCCCCCTCATCGTGTAAGATCCCATTTTGATCGCCACCTCAGGGTGGCTTAGTTACCCCCTTTCAATACCCCTTTTTCCCTTTTTAAAACATAAAAGTTGCCATTATGGGGCCAACCCCAAAATATTAGAAAAATTGGGTCTGTTCCGCAAAGAAAGGGCTTTGGGCATCATTAAAAATGTTCAAGAATTTCGGGGTTTTAAATTTTCTTGTTTGTGCTACCTACATAAGAAAATTTTCAAGCTACACATTGTGGCTAAAAAAAACCACATGGTGAAAAGTTACAGTTTATGTATTCTTTTTAAAAAAAACTGTTTAGTCTGTTGGCAATTTTGGAAAAAACCCTTTTCCCGTATGTACAAAATTGCAAACCTGACATGGATGAACCCCACGGTAAAAACCCTTCTACTTAGCCATTTTTTGTTTGGGACTTTTTGACATCACTAGATTGGTGAGAAATATATTTCCTAGGGTACGTGATTTACGTGCCACTACTTGAACCCCTTTTGAGAGCACCTCTTCAAGAATGGGATCCCTGTTAAATTGGGTAAATGTTTGTTGACAATATTTCTGATTTTGTAATACTGTGCACTGTAATCTAGTACTAGGATATTTTTTCTATCTTTAGGTCTCTGTCGTTTTGTATCTATTAGTAATTCATCCCTGTTTTTTTGACTAACAATGGTGGATGCACGTTTAAGTGTCCACGAGGGATAACCCCTACTGCTCAATCTCCTAGAGATATTTGAGCATTCCATCTCAAAGTCCCGAGTATGACTGCAATTTCTTTTCGCACGAGTCATTTCACCCACAGGAATTGACCTGTGGGTGTGTTTGGGAGGGTGACTGCGATAGTGGAGGATGGTATTACCTGCCGTCTCTTTGTGGTATGTTTTAGTAATAATTTTTTGGCCCGGTTCCCCAGCCAACTCAAGATCCAAAAACTCAATGACGTCCTGGCCAATACGGTGCACAAAGCTTAAATTACAAAAATTAGTGTTTAAATAAAATATAAATAGGGGTACAGCAGATACATCACCCCTCCAGATGAACAGGAGGTCATCGATGTATCTACCGTACCAAAAAAGATGATTCAAAAACGGATTATCAGGGGTGTAGATGTAAGCGAACTCCCACCAAGCCATGACCAAATTGGCCAGGGAATGTGAGAACTTCGCCCCCATCGACACCCCCTTAATCTGAAGATAAATGGTGGAATCAAATGAAAAATAATTGTGTGTCATTAAAAAATCCGTGACAGCAATAATAAATTCCACCAAATCCCCAGAATAATTACTGAAAGTGCGTAAATGAAAGTCAAGTGCATGAAAGGCCACCTGGTGCGGGATGCTGGTATAGAGAGCCTCGACATCACAGCTCAACCACACCATATCCCGCTCCCAGGTGAAACCCCGCAGCTGAGCCAGGACATCACGAGTGTCCCGTAGATGGCTGGGAACCAGGGATACCAAAGGCTGTAGGAGGCCATCTAGCCATTGGCTCAATCTTTCAAGAAGAGAGCCAATGCCCGAAACTATAGGTCGCATGGGAGGATTGTTGATATTTTTATGAATCTTGGGGAGTCCGTACATAATAGGAATGACTGGACAATCTACAAGGATGAATTCCATTTGTCTTTGTGTAAGGACCCCCAATGTCACACCCTCCTTTAAGATAGATTGCATTTTTACTTTATACACCTGTGTTGGATCCTGTGCTAGTTTACAGTAGGTGTTTGAATCTGAAAGCATGGACCGCATACCTTCAATGTACTTGGCCTTATCCATTGCTACCACTGTTCCCCCTTTGCCCGCCATCCTGATTATTAATTCGGAATTTTCCCGTAACTGTTTGAGAGCTTTTTGTTCGATCCTAGTCAAATTAGTGGACTTATGACTGGGGGAAACAGTGTCAGCAAGCAGCCTAAGGTATTTTTCAATTAATGTTTGAAAGCGATCCATGCTTTGGGTCCGCGAATGGATGGGGTAAAAATCCCCATTAGAAATAGGAAAAGAAGTAGATTGTGAAACGGGATCCGAGACACCTGGAGGGTTACAACCGACAACTGCTCCTGGAATGTCAATGGCACACACTCTTGCCCTTGATCATTGGCATGTAAATTGCTAGGGGCATTGTCAGCATCGGCATCACCAGGAGCAATGTCAACATCCACCTCCCCAGGAACAGCCCAGAAATGTTGTTTCAGTGTCAATGATCTCACAAATTTGTTGATATCTTTAAGTGTAGAAAATACATCAAAATCATTATCAAGCCCAAAATTCAAGCCTAATGAAAGAATCTTTAAATTTTGCACGGGAAACAAACCTAAAAAAGGGGGAAAGATTCAGAACCCCCAATATCTTCATTTATTTTTAAAATTGTCCGAGTTTTGGGAGTTTTCATTTTGACTTTTTTTTCCTGTGCTTCCTTCCCCCCTGCCCTTTAATGCGTTTTTTTTGGAAACCCCTTTTGTTCTTTTTTCTTGGTTGACCTTTTTGAAGTGAGCAGGGGCATTAAAAAAAAAAACATTTTGCGGAATCTTTTGTTGAAATTCTGTGGTAAACCTGAGCCCCCTTTCAAATTCACAGCTCACTTTTCCTTTTTTTTTAAAAAATTTAAAACGACCCTTTTTTGCACTACTTTCAGATGGCCCTGGGGGTGGAAAACCCTGATTACGACGTCCAAAAATCGTATACTATATCCTTTTCGAAATCTTTGGGGGGTCCCTCTGGAATTTAATTCTTTTGGGTTTTTCCAAAAGTGAGCTCTAAATTTTTTCTAAAATTTTTTAAAAATCAACCTTTTCATTCAGTGTAAAATTTGGGTCGGTTTCCAACAAAACCCTGCATTCTTCTTTAACTTTAAAAACTCCGCAAAAGACCTTTTTAATTTTAATTATCCTCATATTTCACAATTAAAACCAAATGATTGAAAAATGAACAGGAAAAGAATTTGACTTTCCTTCCCTTGAAAATCCTTAAAAAATTTAATTTTGTGGGAATCTTCCTCAGGGGGAAACCACGGGGCACAAATAAAGAAGTTAGAAAATTTTGGGTAAACCCACCAAAAATTACCCCATTTTTCCATGTTTAAAATTTTTGGGCAGGCTTTTCTGTCACTAAACATTTTTTTAAAAAGGCCCTTTTAAATTTTCCTTTAACTTTTTTTAACGGGAAAAACATTTTTTTGTCTCTTATCGGGTTTCCGCTTCCTCAATCAAAAAACCCATTCCACAATTAAATCAAATTGGGCAAAAAATTTAAACCCTTTCCCAAGGGAGGTTGGGTTTATAGCTTTTTCCCAAATTTGGGGGGGATAGATTTGGTTTTTCCCTAAGAGTTTAAAAAAATAATTGTAGCGTATTAACCCCCATATTTGCCAACCCCCCCCGATTTGGCGGGAGTTTCCCACAAATGGAGTTTTACCTCCTGCCCCCCCAGAAGAGTCAATGAACCTGCTGGGAGCAAGGGGGGGGGGGGGGGGGGGGGTTTTTTTAAAACGAGGGTGGCCCTCGGGTAGCCCAGGAAAACGCCCAGGTGCCGCCGGGCCGTTCTCATTAAATCTCTTTACAACGGGCCCTGCAGATCAAATCCCCGCACTGGGACTCTCGGGGCAGCTTTCCCCGTACAGGGGAGGCCCGCAGGGGTCCTTCCCTTCCTCCTTCCCCCCTGTAAAGTACAGCACCAAGTGAGCGGGTGTACTTTCAGATCAGCAAACACAAGCGACCCCGGGGATCTTGGGGGGCGGGGCGCTGCAGGAAAACCCTGGTGGGTAATGGTTTTTTTATTTTATTTTTATTAGGCAAAGGGGCAAATACCTGGAAAAAAGTGGCAACTACCTGGCAAAAAGGGGCCCTCTACCTTGGGAAAAAAGGGGCCCCAACCTGTTTAATAAAGGGGGGACTAAACCCGGCATAGGGGGGACCCATCTGGGCAATAAGGGGACTAACTGGCAAGAAAAGGGGGACTAAATTTTGGTTTTTGGGGGCACAAACCCGACTAAGGGGGGACTATCTGGCAATAAGGGGGGACTAAACTGGCTATCGGGGGGACTAACCCGGCAATAAAGGGCATCTACCTGGCAATAAGGGGCACTACTTTGGGTGAAAAGGGGCACTACCCGGATACAGGGGCCCCCTACTGGCCCATTGGGGGCACTAACGGCTATCAGGGGGAACATCGGGGGTTTTAAGGGGGACTACCTGGCTATAGAGGGCACAAACTGGCCATCGGGGGGACTATCGGCTATCAGGGGAAATACAGGGTATCCGGGGGGGCACTACCTGGGAAAATTAAGGGGGACAAACCGGCAAAAAAGGGGGCCACCCCCACCTGGCTAAAGAGGGGATTTAAACCCTGGGACAAGGACCGCCAGGCTATTAGGGTCACTTTTCTGGCAAAAAAGGGCACTAACTTTGGGTTTAAGGGCAGTATCCTTTCTGTTGGGGGCACAAACCCGACTAAAAAGGGGCACTACCCGGCCCATAAGGGGCACTACCGCTAGGGGGGGGCCCATCCGGCAAAACGGGGGCACTTTTCTGGCTATCGGGGGGATAAATGGGTATCGGAGCCTACTGGCTATAAAGGTTTTCTACCTGGCAATAAGGGGACTACCCGGGTTAAAAGGGGGCACTACCTGGCTACAAGGGGGAACTACCCCGGCAAAAGGAAACCTACTGGGCAATAAAAGGCACTATTTTTGGCTTTAAGGGGAGTACTGCTATTTGGGGGGACTACCTTTAAATAACGGGGGAAATACCTGGCTATAAAGGGGCACACCTGGGGCCAAAAAGGGGGCACTAACTGGGGTATTTGGGGGTACTACCCCGGGTAAAAAGGCACTAACCCCAAAAGAGGGCACTACCTGCAATAAGGGGGACAAACCCCCGGGTATAAGGGGCATCTACCTGGCAATAAGGGGCATCTGCCTGGGTATAGGGGGCAAATACCTGTCCCCCAAAAAGGGGCGCTATCGGGTACAGGGGGACTGCCTTGGGTATAAGTGGCACAAATTTGGGAATAAAAAAGGCATCTAAACCCGGCTATAAGGGGGAAAACTACCTGACAATAAAGGGGGACAACCCGGCAATAGGGGCCTGCTAGAAATAAGGGGGACAATCTGGCAATAAGGGGGACTAGCTGGCCCATAATTTGGGGGTCTACCTTTTCAATAAAAAGGGGACTACCTGGGTTCCGGGGCAAAATACCCGGCAAAGGGGGCATTAAATACTATAAGGCTTTTAAACCCGGCTATGGGGGGACTAGCTGGCAATTTTGGGCCCCTTCCTGGGGAAAAAAGGGAAATACTGGGTTAAGGGGCACTATTGGTTTTAAAAGGACATCTATCTGGCTATAAGGGGCACAAAATGGTTTAGGGGGCAAACAAACCCGGCTAAAAGGGGGCACTGCCTTTTATAAGGGGAAATGCCTTTGGGTAGTGGGGCAACAACCTGGGTAGTGGGGGGAAACTAACCGACAATTTTGGGGGGAGCTAAACCCGGGTATAAGGGGCAGCTACCTGGCTATTTAAAGGGGGGCAACCCAAACCCGCTAGAGGTTGGGGCTAAAAAAACCCCTATAAAAATTGGTTTTTTTGTTAAAGGGGGTTTTAAGGGAAATTATGGGTTGGGGAAAAAGTTTTTTAAAAAAAATTTAAAACCAATATTTTCACACAAAAAACCCAAAACTCCTTTTTTATGAGAAAAAAGGGGGGGTAGAAAAATGTTTTTTAAGGGGGGGAAAGGGGGGTAAAGCCAAAACTCTAATTTAGCTTTCTTCCAGAGTCCCTTAAAAACAGTTAGGGGGAGTGGGGGTGGGCTTTTTCAGAGGGGGGGACCACCAACCAAAATTTGGGGTGGCCATTAAATTTTTAGAATTGGGATGTAATTTCTTTGATCGCATCCGCAAATTGGGGCCCACAGGCGCGATTTTTTCCAAAACCCCACAGCGGCGAACTCCCCATGTAAAGGGCCCCTGTGTGTCCCGTCATTGCGGGGGAGTGGGTAAAAATTTACTGCTAATTGGGTTGAAGCGTCTCCCGGGTCCGTTCTGGTTGGGCCCAAAGACGCATCCGAAAAACGGATGTTCACAAACCCCATGCAAGACGCCATGTGAACATAAACCCTTTTTGTAACGGCATTATTTGAAGTAAAAAAAAATGTAAACAATCTAGGGCCTTTTTTTTCTCACCCCCCTCCAAAGAAAACCTTTAAAAAACCGACATGAACCATATTTTAAAAAAGGGACAAAACTCTTTTGGTTTTTAGTTTTCAAAAAGAAAAAAACTTTTCCCTTTCCCATGGGGAAACCCTATACAAATAAGCTATTAAATTTTAGAGACAAAGCGCCATGGGTATGAAAAAAGTTCTGGGGGTTTAAAACTTTCCTTGTTGCCCATAGCCAAACCCAAACCCGAGCACCCCTTTTAAATTTTATAAAGTTTCTCGGGAAAAAAATTAAAAAAGGGCCTGATTGGTTTTCTATGGGGGGGAAAAATGAAAAGGTTCTTAGTCCTTGGAAAAGGGGGGATCTCTCCTTGGGAGAGCACCGAAAGAACGGCGGAGGAGAATTTGTTTTTCCTTTTCGCACTCTCTAAAGAAACAAACGGGATATCACAAGCATTGTGGAAAAGGGCTGAGAAAACCCACAGCGCCCTTTGTTTTGGGTTAACAAAACCTCAATTTTTCTTTTTAATTACTTAGTTTTTGAGAAAAACAAAAAAGGGTTTTTAAAACCAAGCCCCGTATCTCTCATCTTCCCTTTGACTTAACATTTTTTACATATCCCCTAAAAATATCTACAATTTTTTTCACATTTTGAAATCAAATAAAATTTGGAAAAATTTTTTATCTTCAAACTGAATTGGAAAACATTATTTTTTAAAAATTTTAAAAATTTAAAAAAAACCCGCTTTAGTAATAGTTAAGGTACAGCTTTCCCACAACTTTCAGAAAAGGGTGAATAAAATCAAAACCTTTTCAAAGCCTATAAAACTATAAAGATTGAAAAAAGGGGTTTGGGGACAAAGTCCATCTTGTTTTGAAAATTTTCTCTTTTATATTCCCCATCTCCCCCCACCAATAAAACCCTAAAATATTGGAAAATTTAAATAAACTTCAGGGGACTAGAAAGGAAAGACACCCAAAAAGAAAGGGAAAAGGGGCTCCCTCACCCTTTTATAATACTGTAACTTCAAACAATAGTACGTATGTCAAAAAATGTGAAACTGGCAGTACAGGTAGCTGACATTTCCCTGCTATCTAATCCCTGTCATGTGCTTCCACTTATGTACAGAATTTAACATTTAGAGACTCATACCCCAATTTCCCATTTATATCTAGGTTTGGAGCTCACGACTCTAGTCCCCCCCAACATTTTAGCTGGATTAAAAAGATAATTGTAACATGTAACTCTTTTTGATTGTAAATACAATTACAGAGAATTACAAACATTTG
This sequence comes from Phyllomedusa bahiana, assembly GCA_025379985.1. Taxonomy (NCBI): domain Eukaryota; kingdom Metazoa; phylum Chordata; class Amphibia; order Anura; family Hylidae; genus Phyllomedusa; species Phyllomedusa bahiana. Next base: position 15,266 of record JAODAL010070021.1, read on the forward strand.
TTGAATATTAATTTTACTAAAAATCTATTATGCAGAGTTTAGTATTTAAAAAAAAAAAATGTCCCGTACAATACATGATCTAATACATATACATGTGAAACAACTATTATAAGGCTAACTTTATAATAGTTAGAATATAACATATCCAAGTGACTACACATTTAAAAAAAAGATTTGTGTCACTGACCTGATTCTTGTAGGAAAGAGCAGTATTTGAGATATTCTTACAAGCTTGGTCCCTTTTTAAAACAGTCAAAATAAAAAGCATTCAACGCTGGATATATTTTAATATTAAACATGCTCCCGTCAAGGGACTTAGTGCAATCAGCTAGTAATTTCACTACAACTCCAAAACATTGAGGTCACTTTTCCTATTCCTTGCCGCCAACGTCTCACTTTGCCAATAGCAAATTTCGTATTTTTTTAAATTCAAGTTGTGCTCTTTTTATCAACGCACGATAAATTTGGGATTTCTCAAATCTCAAAAGTTTTTTTAAAATCCATCGAGTATCATAATATGTATATATATTTAAAAATTTTTTCAGGAACAACACTGAAGTATACAATTTTAAAATAGTCATTGTTTTCATGTAAGCTTGTATAATAGTGTAAAAATTTTTTTTGCCCCAAATAAATGTATGGTACTGTGGCTTTTTTTTCTTTTTTGCATGCTATGTGAAAATTAATTTTTAACTTTCGTCCACCTAGTGGAGAGATGTATGGGGTTCCACCCAAACTGCACCCGGGTATTTTTCTTTTAATAGCATGGGGCCTGGTTGCCTCTGTCGTGTTCAATCTCTCTTTGCTTTTTCTACAGGAGTAGGCCATTTTTTTTTT